>CATNWA010017632.1:0-260679 GCA_951230385.1 Staurois parvus | reverse complement strand
CTTTTCATTCATTGACACCAACAATGAGACACCATTCCTTTCCCTGACACCAACAGTAGGGCATTAATCCTATCATTGACACCAACAATGAGACACCATTCCTTTCCCTGACACCAACAGTATGGCATTAATCCTATCACTGACACCAAACAATGAGACACCATTCCTTTCCCTGACAACCAACAGGTAGTTTAGGGCAACCCCCCCCAACAATCCTATTCGTGACACCAACAATGAGACACCATTTTTCCCTTTCCCTGACACCAACAGAGACACCATAGGGCATTACACCAATCAGTATCGTTGACACCAACAATCAGACACCATTTCTTTCCCTGACACCAACAGTAGGGCATTAATCTATTCATTGACACCAAACAATGAGACACCATTCCTTTCCCTGATACCAACAGTAGGGGCATTAATCCTATCGTTGACACCAACAACAATGAGACACATTTCTTTCCCTGACACCAACAGTAGCATTAATCCATTCATTGACACCAACAATGAGACACCATTCCTTTCCCTGACACCAACAGTAGGGCATTAATCCTATCGTTGACACCAACAATGAGACACCATTCCTTTCCTGACACCAACAGTAGGGCATTAATCCTATCACTGACACCAATAATGAGCAGGGGCGGACTGACCATTTGGAAACTTGGGCACTGCCCGAGGGTCCGGGGTCAGTAGGGGGCCCCATGAGATGCCCCTGGTACCTTTTTCATAGGCTTTTTTGAGTTTGGGCAAGGACACAGGGGCCCCATGATCCCCCCCTTTTCCAGGGCCCCATGAGTTGTCAGTCTGTCTCTGACAATGAGTACACCATTCCTTTCCCTGACACCAACAGTAGGGCATTAATCTATCATTGACACTAACAATAAGGCACTATTTCTCCCACTGACACCAACATTGGGGCATAATCCCTGCCACTGACACAAACAATGGGGCACTATTCCTTCTACCAACACCAGCATGTGTGGTTTATGCCTCCAACTGGCACCAGTGATGGGGCACTATTCCTCCACTGGCACCAATGATGAGACACTATTCTTCCCAATGACACCAATGATGGGGCACTATTCTTTCACTAATGCCTATGATGGGGCACTATTCCAAACCCAATAATACAATGATGGGGCATATTCTTCCCAATGACACCAATGATGGGGCACTATTCCTCCCACTGACACCAATGATGGGGCACTATTCCTCCCACTGACTGACACCCCACTGACACCAATGATGGAGCACTATTCCTCCCACTGATACCAATGATGGGGCACTATTCCTCCCACTGATACCAATGATGGGGCACTATTCCTCCCACTGACACCAATGATGGTGCACTATTCCTCCACTGACACCAATGATGGGGCACTATTCCTCCACTGACACCAATTGATGGGGCACTATTCCTCCACTGATACCAATGATGGGGCACTATTCCTCCCACTGATACCAATGATGGTGCACTATTCCTCCACTGACACCAATGATGGGGCACTATTCCTCCACTGACACAATGATGGGGCACTATTCCTCCACTGATACCAATGATGGAGCACTATTCCTCCCACTGATACCAATGATGGGGCACTATTCCTCCCACTGACACCAATGATGGGGCACTATTCCTCCACTGATACCAATGATGGAGCACTATTCCTCCTACTGACACCAATGATGGGGCACTATTCCTCCCACTGATACCAATGATGGGACACTATTCCTCCCACTGATACCAATGATGGGGCACTATTCCTCCCACTGACACCAATGATGGGGCACTATTCCTTCCACTGACACCAATGATGGGACACTATTCCTCCCACTGACACCAATGATGGGGCACTATTCCTCCCACAGACACCAATGATGGGGCACTATTCCTCCTACTGACACCAATGATGGGGCACTATTCCTCTCACTGATACATTGATGGGACACTATTCCTCCCACTGACACCAATGATGGGGGCACTATTCCTCTCACTGATACCAATGATGGGACACTATTCCTCCCACTGATACCAATGATGGGGCACTATTCTTCCAATAACACCAATGATGGGGCTCTATTCCTTTCACTGACACCAACAATGGGGCATTCCTCTCCCCAATATCAAAGAGATGGGGCATTTTCTACTTCCACTGGCCACACTCCAGCCCAACTCTAGAGACTGTAGCACATGAAAATCCCAGCTGGACTCCTGCCACTTGCTATTTGAAAGAGTCAGTGCTCTGAGTCCATGCATAATCCACAGTCTATTTATTAAAAATCAGTGGGTTTTTTTTTCAGAGAATAGGTGCAGGTACTCCCCCCTTCCCAAGTGACCCATTGCCCCTGCTCCCAGTCCACCTCTGAGCACTGTTCCTTGTCGCTGCCCCCTACCCTCATCCCAACAGACCCCCCACCACCACCAATAGCTCTCCCTAGCAAAAATAGACCCCCTTAGCAACAAAAGATCCCCACCAGCAACAATAGATCCCCCAGCAGCCACCATCAATAGAATCTCCAGCACTCAAGTAGCAATAGACCTCCCAAAAAACAGTAGATTCCCCAACAACAATAGACCCCCCAGCAAGAATAGATCTCCTACCAGCACCAACAGGCCCTCCCAACAACAGTAGATCCCCCAGAAGCCATCACCAATATATTCCCACCCCCCTGCAACAGTAGATCCTCTCAGAAACAAACCCCCCCCAGCTACATTATATCCCCCCAGAAACAATAGACCCCCCAGCAATATATTTCCCATCAGCCAGCATCAGTAGACCCTCCAGCTTGCCCAAGCACCCCTTACCAGTACATACATTTAGTGCTGGAGGTTCCAGAACTCCCAGCAGCAAAAATAGATCCCACAGCAGCAATAGAATTTCCAGCAACTATCAGCATTAGACTGTCATGTGTCTGGGTAGTTTGGAATCTGGAAATAATTTTGAGTATACATGCGTCCAGCATACATGTACCCTATTGGTTGCTATGACGCAGGCAGCCCCTGCTGCTTAGTTCCCCCTGGTTGCTAGGCCTCTGCCAACTAGTATCTTTGGTTTCCAGAACACAAGCATCCCAGTCCACCTTGCTTCCACGATTGCTAGGATGCAAGCGGCGCCTGCCCCCGTCACCTACCACCCTTGGTTGCTAAGGTGCAGATTGCCCCTGCCACCTAATTTCCTTGGTTGCCAGGATATAGGGGGCCTCTGCCACCCAGCTTCCTTCTTTTAAAAGGCCTCATATGGCCCCCTACTGCCTAGAGCCCTTAGTAGCTAGGACATACACAGCCCCTGCTGCCAAGTGTCTCTGATTTCCAGGATAAAGGCAGCCCCTGCTGCCTATCACTCATGGTTGCTCGGTCACACGTTGTCTCTGTCACCTACCAACCTTGGTTGATAAGGCACAAATTGCCCCCGCTGCCTAACACACTCGGTTGCTAAGATATAGGTGTCTCTTGCTGCCTAACATTCATGGTTGCTAGGACACACGTTGCCCCTGTCACCTACTAACCTTGGTTGCTAAGGCACAAATTGCCACCGCTGCCTAACACGCTTGGTTGCTAAGATATAGGCGTCCCCTGCTGCCTAACACTCATGGTTGCTAGGACACGTTGCCCCTGTCACCTACCAACCTTGGTTGATAAGGCACAAATTGCCCCCGCTGCCTAACACACTCGGTTGTTAAGATATAGGCGTCCCTTGCTGCCTAACATTCATGGTTGCTAGGACACACGTTGCCCCTGTCACCTACCAACCTTGGTTGCTAAGGAACAAATTGCCACCGCTGCCTAACACGCTTGGTTGCTAAGATATAGGCATCCCCTGCTGCCTAACACTCATGGTTGCTAGGACACATGTTGCCCCTGTCACCTATCAACCATGGTTGCTAAGGCACAAATTGCCCCCGCTGCCTAACACACTTGGTTGCTAAGATATAGGCGTCCCCTGCTGCTTACCATCCTTGGTGCTAGAATGCAATAAGCTCCTGCTGCCTACCATTCTTGGCTGCTAAAGCACAGGCAGCCCCTGCCACCTAGAGTCTTTGATTTCCACAGTGAAAGCTAGCATCCTTGGTTGCTAGGATGCAGGCTGCCCCATCACCTACCACCGTTTGATGCTAAGATGGAGACTGTTCCTTCTACCTATCATCCTTGGTTTCCAGGTAGCAGGGGCCCCCTGCCCGGCTAGCACCCTTCTTTGTGAAGTCTTGGGTGGCCTGTACCATCTACAGGGGTGTCAAACAGGCGGCCCTCCAGCTGTTGCGAAACTACAAGTCCCATCATGCCTCTGCCTTTGGGCGTCACGCTTGTAACTGTCCATCTTGCAACGCCTCATGGGACTTGTAGTTTGGCAACAGTTGGAGGGCCGCCAGTTTGACACCCGTGATTTGTAGCACCTTTGGCCACACGTGCCGAATTACTTTAATAGCAGAAATGACTTTCCGCACATATGCTGTCACTACACGTATGACTCATTCAAAGCCAACGTGTAGTCATTAGCGTGTTACTGAGTGAGTGATGCAGACATTGCTAACCTCCCGGCCCTATGCAGAGGTGTAATAGAGTTCATTTACGCTCCACACATGTAAATATTGTACAAACATCCCAATGTAAGGACTAGAGATGAGCGAATCAAACTTGGCGAAGTGGAATTCGTTTCGAATATTAGGAAAAATTAGCAGACTTCGGATGCGCGAATCAAAATTTTTCCAAAAATGGCGGCGACATGTGTGGCGACAGAGCGGGGATCTCTGGGAAGGCGCGCAGACAAGGCGCGCTGACCCATAATGCATTCATTCATGACATGTGATCGCATTAGCCAATCAGCAGCCAGCCAGCCAGCACTGTGTAATGGTGGAGCTATAAATTGCGGCCATCTTACAATTCTCCATTTGCCTCCGGTCATTCAAGAGAGACAGACCTCTCTGTATTAGGGACAGAGTTAGGGCCACAGAGACTTTAGGGCCACAGAATCGTTACTTAGGGACACAGAATCGTTACTCAGGGACACAGAATTGTTACTCAGGGACACAGAATTGTTACTCAGGGACACACAGAATTGTTACTCAGGGACACAGAATTGTTACTCAGGGACAGACACAGAATTGTTACTGAGGGACACAGAATTGATTACTGGGGACACAGAATTGTTACTGAGGGACACAGAACTGATACTCAGGGACACAGGGTTACTCAGGACACAGAATTGTTACTCAGGGACACAGAACTGTTACTCAGGGACACAGAATTGTTACTGAGGGACACAGAATTGTTACTGAGGGACACACAGAATTGTTACTCAGGGACACAGAATTGTTACTCAGGGACACAGAATTGTTACTCAGGGACACAGAACTGTTACTCAGGGACACAGAATTGTTACTCAGGGACAGACACAGAATTGTTACTGAGGGACACAGAATTGTTACTGAGGGACACAGAATTGTTACTGAGGGACAAAGAATTGTTACTCAGGGACACAGAATTGTTACTCAGGGACACAGAATTGTTACTCAGGGACAGACACAGAATTGTTACTGAGGGACACAGAATTGTTACTGAGGGACACAGAATTGTTACTGAGGGACACAGAATTGTTACTCAGGGACACAGAATTGTTACTCAGGGACACACAGAATTGTTACTCAGGGACAGACACAGAATTGTTACTGAGGGACACAGAATTGTTACTGAGGGACACAGAATTGTTACTCAGGGACACAGAACTGTTACTCAGGGACACAGAATTGTTACTCAGGGACAGACACAGAATTGTTACTGAGGGACACAGAATTGTTACTCAGGGACACAGAATTGTTACTCAGGGACACAGAATTGTTACTCAGGGACACAGAATTGTTACTCAGGGACACAGAATTGTTACTCAGGGACACAGAACTGTTACTCAGGGACACAGAATTGTTACTCAGGGACACACAGAATTGTTACTGAGGGACACAGAATTGTTACTGAGGGACACAGAATTGTTACTGAGGGACACAGAATTGTTACTGAGGGACACAGAATTGTTACTCAGGGACACAGAATTGTTACTCAGGGACACAGAATTGTTACTCAGGGACACAGAACTGTTACTCAGGGACACAGAATTGTTACTCAGGGACAGACACAGAATTGTTACTGAGGGACACAGAATTGTTACTGAGGGGCACAGAATTGTTACTGAGGGACACAGAATTGTTACTCAGGGACACAGAATTGTTACTCAGGGACACAGAACTGTTACTCAGGGACACAGAATGTTACTCAGGGACACAGAATTGTTACTCAGGGACACAGAATTGTTACTGAGGGACACAGAATTGTTACTGAGGGACACAGAATTGTTACTGAGGGACACAGAATTGTTACTCAGGGACAGACACAGAATTGTTACTCAGGGACAGACACAGAATTGTTACTGAGGGACACAGAATTGTTACTGAGGGACACAGAATTGTTACTGAGGGACATAGAATTGTTACTGAGGGACACAGAATTGTTACTCAGGGACACAGAATTGTTACTCAGGGACACAGAATTGTTACTCAGGGACACAGAACTGTTACTCAGGGACACAGAATTGTTACTCAGGGACACAGAACTGTTACTCAGGGACACAGAATGTTACTCAGGGACAGACAGAATTGTTACTCAGGGACACAGAATTGTTACTGAGGGACACAGAATTGTTACTCAGGGACACAGAATTGTTACTCAGGGACACAGAATTGTTACTGAGGGACACAGAATTGTTACTGAGGGACACAGAATTGTTACTCAGGGACAGACACAGAATTGTTACTGAGGGACACAGAATTGTTACTGAGGGACACAGAATTGTTACTCAGGGACACAGAATTGTTACTCAGGGACACAGAACTGTTACTCAGGGACACAGAATTGTTACTCAGGGACACAGAACTGTTACTCAGGGACACAGAATGTTACTCAGGGACACAGAATCGTTACTCAGGTATGTCAGACAACACAGAGGATGTCGAGGAGGCCATTTTTAGGAGCGAGCAGACGTGGGCAGCAGAGGAAGGGGTCAGGCACACGTCGCAGCCAGAGGCCACATGCTCCCGGTGTCAGCGGTGGCCATGTTCGATTGGGGCTCGGTCGAGCAGACACCTACAGCCAACGGTCGGTGGGTAGTCAGACACAACCGTTGGTCATGGCCCGGGAGCAAGCCCACTGAAATCACGTGTCCTCTACCTGCCCCTGTCCTTTGGTGTTCCCTCACCAAGCGAAGTATCGCATGCTGTGGGCTCAGCCCCACTGTACAGTGAGGAAGAGCTAACAGAGGGCGGTCAGGAACGGGGGGAGACATCCGCCTCTTCAGCAGCCAGGCGAAGAAGTACTGGCGAGGAGAGTGGCTCGGTAGCCGGTCTAGAGACAGGTCTGTCTCCTGACCCACACGCAGCCGAGGGGGCTAGTAGTGAGGCGGAGACCCTAATTGATGATGATGAGGCTGATCGCACTTGGCAGCCTCGTCGTCATCAGGCTATTGCTTCCGCATCATCAGGAGAAGAGGGTGCCAGCTTGGCAGCGAGCAAAACAGTCGGTGGGTTGCCCAGGAGGCAGCAGGGTCGCAGCAGTGTCAGTGGAGGCAAATGGCCACGGAGTAGAGCACCAGCTCCACTGCAGCCTACCACCACGGCCAGTAGTGGTGCCGGTGTGCATGGAGGAAGTAGCAGTCAGCCAGTGAGGAGTAGCGGGGGCAAAGTTTCCTACTCGGCGGTGTGGCAATTTTTCGTCAAGCCGCCCGAGGAAGTAAAAGTAGCGTATGTCGACTATGTGGCCAGAAAGTCAAGCGTGGCCAGGGGGCCCATGTCTCCATCGCCACACTCTGCCATGTGCCACTTTCAGGTCTCCTCACACTGCTGGTGGGTTCCATTTTGTCATAGGGTGCTGGCAGATTACGGGCCTCCCATTGCTGCTGCCAGGCCCGTAATCTGCCATGGGCCTCCGTACCGCCTCCTCATGCTGCTGCCAGGTCCAGAGTGTCTCATGGGTCCCTGTACGGCCTCCCATTGCTGCTGTCTCCATCGCCACACTCTGCCATGTGCCACTTTCAGGTCTCCTCACACTGCTGGTGGGTTCCATTTTGTCATAGGGTGCTGGCAGATTACGGGCCTCCCATTGCTGCTGCCAGGCCCGTAATCTGCCATGGGCCCCTGTACCGCCTCCTCATGCTGCTGCCAGGTCCAGAGTGTGTCTCATGGGTCCCTGTACGGCCTCCCATTGCTGCTGTCTCCATCGCCACACTCTGCCATTTGCCACTTTCAGGTCTCCTCACACTGCTGGTGGGTTCCATTTTGTCATAGGGTGCTGGCAGATTACGGGCCTCCATTGCTGCTGCCAGGCCCGTAATCTGCCATGGGCCCCTGTACCGCCTCCTCATGCTGCTGCCAGGTCCAGAGTGTCTCATGGGTCCCTGTACGGCCTCCCATTGCTGCTGTCTCCATCGCCACACTCTGCCATTTGCCACTTTCAGGTCTCCTCACACTGCTGGTGGGTTCCATTTTGTCATAGGGTGCTGGCAGATTACGGGCCTCCCATTGCTGCTGCCAGGCCCGTAATCTGCCATGGGCCCCTGTACCGCCTCCTCATGCTGCTGCCAGGTCCAGAGTGTCTCATGGGTCCCTGTACGGCCTCCCATTGCTGCTCTCTCTCCATCGCCACACTCTGCCATGTGCCACTTTCAGGTCTCCTCACACTGCTGGTGGGTTCCATTTTGTCATAGGGTGCTGGCAGATTACGGGCCTCCCATTGCTGCTGCCAGGCCCGTAATCTGCCATGGGCCCCCGTTACCGACTCCTCATGCTGCTGCCAGGCCCGTAATCTGTCATGGGCCCCTGTACCGCCTCCTCATGCTGCTGCCAGGTCCAGAGTGTCTCATGGGTCCCTGTACGGCCTCCCATTGCTGCTGTCTCCATCGCCACACTCTGCCATTTGCCACTTTCAGGTCTCCTCACACTGCTGGTGGGTTCCATTTTGTCATAGGGTGCTGGCAGATTACGGGCCTCCCATTGCTGCTGCCAGGCCCGTAATCTGCCATGGGCCCCCGTACTGACTCCTCATGCTGCTGCCAGGCCCGTAATCTGTCATGGGCCCCTGTACCGCCTCCTCATGCTGCTGCCAGGTCCAGAGTGTCTCATGGGTCCCTGTACGGCCTCCCATTGCTGCTGTCTCCATCGCCACACTCTGCCATGTGCCACTTTCAGGTCTCCTCACACTGCTGGTGGGTTCCATTTTGTCATAGGGTGCTGTATGGCCTCCCATTGCTGCTGCCTCCACCGCCACACTGTGGCTCCACACTCTGGTTTTGGCCCCGTGACTGCCCAAATGAGGGAAGTGTGCGGTGATTCTAAGATCGACGGCACTCATCTGCATGTCATACTGACTGACAGTATTATTTCTCTTCCCCAGCAGACGCCAAGGGCATTTAAATTAAAGGTACAGTGTTCTGCACTAATATAAAGGCTCTCTGAAGCCTAGAAACACCGTTTTTAAAGTTAAATTCGCAGCGAATATATTCGCATCGAATCAAATTTATTCCTCGAATTCGCCGAATCAGCCGAATCGAATTTTTGAATACTTCGCTCATCTCTAGTAAGGACCATACATACGGCCAACTGAACGAGCCCTTAAAGTGTCAGTTCTGTCGGTGACAACACTTTGATAATGAGAAAGGAGAGAGGAGACATGGCTGGAAGAACATCCACAACTGCTTAAAACCACCGATCTTTACGACAGTGGTATGTACATCGGCAAATCTGAATACGGATGGCACGTCAAACCGTAAAACAGATAGTCGATGGCAACAAAGGGCTAACAAGGGTCCACTTATGGGAGCCACCAATAGGAAATAAAGACTAGTATAGACACAGGGATCACCTGACGTGTGTGACCAAAGATTGGAAGATTGGTTCCTGCCCTGACCAATTCTGATTTCTTCTATGACATACAGATGGCGAGGTCGTTGTTTGGCGTACATTGCATGAACCCTAGACGCTGGGCTGGAAAGGGAGGTTGGCAGCAACACCATGTGGCTGATAGATCTGAAGGAACTTGGTGATGCTATTGCAACCTTTCTGACCTTTTTTTTTTTACCCAGGAGGAAGCCCTAAAATAATTTTCAGCTTTTGAGGAACCCTTACTGAAACCTATTCATGTGGGATCAATGGGGGAAACGCCCTTAACATTGGTGGACAATAAGAAGAATGTCCCTTACATTAGTCGTCAATGGGAAGAATGTCCCTTACATTAGTCGTCAATGGGAAGAATGTCCCTTACATTGGTGGTCAGTTGGAAGAATGTCCCTTACATTAGGGGTCAGTGGGAAGAATGTCCCTTACATTGGTGGTCAGTGGGAAGAATGCTCCTTACATTGGTGATCAGTGGGAAGAATGTCCCTTACATTGGTGGTCAGTGGGAAGAATGTCCCTTTACATTGGTGTCAGTGGGAAGAATGCTCCTTACATTGGGGGTCAGTGGGAAGAATGTCCCTTACATTGGGGGTCAGTGGGAAGAATGTCCTTACATTGGTGGTCAGTGGGAAGAATGTCCCTTACATTGGTGGTCAGTGGGAAGAATGTCCCTTACATTGGTGGTCAGTGGGAAGAATGTCCCTTACATTGGAGGTCAGTGGGAAGAATGTCCCTTACATTGGTGGTCAGTGGGAAGAATGTTCCTTACATTGGTGATCAATGGGAAGAATGTCCCTTACATTGGTGGTCAGTGGGAAGAATGTCCCTTACATTGGGGGTCAGTGGGAAGAATGCCCCTTACATTGGAGGTCAGTGGGAGGAATGTCCCTTACATTGGGGGTCAGTGGGAAGAATGTCCCTTACATTGGGGGTCAGTGGGAAGAATGTCCCTTACATTGGGGGTCAGTGGGAAGAATGTCCCTTACATTGGGGGTCAGTGGGAAGAATGTCCCTTACATTGGGGATCAGTGGGAAGAATGTCCCTTACATTGGGGATCAGTGGGAAGAATGTCCCTTACATTGGGGGTCAGTGGGAAGAATGTCCTTACATTGGTGGTCAGTGGGAAGAATGTCCCTTACATTGGTGATCAATGGAAGAATGTCCCTTACATTGGTGGTCAGTGGGAAGAATGTCCCCTTACATTGGGGGTCAGTGGGAAGAATGCCCCTTACATTGGAGGTCAGTGGGAGGAATGTCCCTTACATTGGGGGTCAGTAGGAATTCAATGTCCCTTACATTGGGGGTCAGTGGGAAGAATGTCCCTTACATTGGGGGTCAGTGGGAAGAATGTCCTTTACATTGGAGGTCAGTGGGAAGAATGTCCCTTACATTGGGGGTCAGTGGGAAGAATGTGTCCCTTACATTGGTGATCAGTGGGAAGAATGTCCCTTACATTGGAGGTCAGTGGGAAGAATGTCCCTTACATTGGTGGTCAGTGGGAAGAATGTCCCTTACATTGGGGGTCAGTGAGAAGAATGCTCCTTACATTGGGGGTCAGTGGGAAGAATGTCCCTTACATTGGAGGTCAGTGGGAAGAATGTTCCTTACATTGGTGGTCAGTGGGAAGAATGCTCCATACATTGGTGGTCAGTGGGAAGAATGCTCCATACATTGGTGGTCAGTGGGAACAGTGCACCCCTTACAGGGATGGTCATAATGCCACCTCTACAGATAGTTAAAAAGATCATTGGTGTGTTTGTCGTTTGGCACCATCAAATAGGAGGTCTATCAATCACAGCTCATGGAACCCCTAGCAACCTCTGGAGGAACCCTAGTATTTTATAGAACCCTGGTTGAGAATGGCTGTGCTATTGAGTCAGCACGCATCAACATTACAAAAAGGAATGTTCCAGCAACTAGTGGAATCCCCCACTACTGCTGCAAAGGATTCAGGCAGTTCTAAAGGAAATAAAGGGTCCGACCCCGGGACGAAATAGGGGCACCTAAAACAGTGACCACTGCGTGTGGGCAGTGGTGTATTTAGGTTTTGTGCTGCCCTAGGAAACACAAAAATTGCACCCCCCCCCCCGCAGAGAGAGACTGACATTGACCAACAACACCCCAGCTCCCCACCCAAGAGAGCCTTCCATTACCACTGCCCCCCATACACCAGCCACCAACCCCCATAGCGAGAGAGAGAAAGACACTAACCTTCACAGCTCTGGACATCCCCAAATGAGAGTCGGGTTGTACATACACCATCATGAAACCCTCAGCCTCTCTCGGAACCCACCAGGTCCCCATGACATGTGTGTCCCTTCTTCCATCCCTTCTTCCAATGGGCAGTGCTGCCCCCCCCCCCCTGAAAAAATGCCACCCTAGGCAAATGCCTTGTTTGCCTTGTGGTAAATACACCCATGCGTGTGGGCCTCTCTGGGAGATAATTTCGAGTTTTGAAGGCGAGACTACAGGCCTACATTTTAAATCAGGATAAATGTATAATAACACAACACAACATATTGATCGATAAGATCTATCAGACCGGCTTGGATAAGTATATGTTATGAAACACGAATAATCACCGTGATAAACATGTCATGCTTCAGTGCAATTATTAAACACTATTAGACCACCAAAGGGTTTCAGTGAGACAAGGAAAGCAACAGTCAGAGTGACAGTAATGATAGGAAGGACTTTCAATGTAAATGAGAAGTCACGACCAGCAGGTACAAGTACATACAAACAGCATAAATGTGGCAATAATACACAGAAATGTCCATAATGTAAAGAAACCACTTATCTAAATCAATAAAGGAGTCCAACAAGTCTGACTGCATAAAAGGAACATAAGAGAATAGAATTTAAGGTAGAAAAAGGCAATATATAGGATATACAATTATATAATTGTATAAATGGAAACTATTCAAATACCTCTGTCTATAAAAGGGTTGAATTATTGTTGGTGGAGCGCAGGATCCAAGGGTAAGTATAATCTGGTGCGATCTCCAGTTCTCTATTACACGGGGGGTATCCCTATGGGACCCCAGAATGGTCAAAGGAAAGTGGGAGAGATGAGAACATCATGTGATTTTATGGTAAGTCCAGTATAGATTTATCTCAAAACCACAGGTGAATTGCAACGAGTTTCAGGGGCTCAGTACTCTTCATCAGTGCTCATGCTGGTGATGATACCTCTGCCCATAAAAGGTTTGATTTGGTGTTGGTAGAGCGCTGGATCCAAGGGTAAGTATAATTGGTGTGATCTCCAGTTCTCTATTACATGGGGTGAAAATAGAAGTATCAGGGGCTCAGTACTCTTCATCAGTGCACATGCTGGTGATGATACCTCTGAATATAATTTAAGGTAGAAAAAGGCAATATATAGGATATACAATTATATAATTGTATAAATGGGAAACTAAATACCTTGTCTATAAAAGGGTTGAATTATTGTTGGTGGAGCGCAGGATCCAAGGGTAAGTATAATCTGGTGCGATCTCCAGTTCTCTATTACACGGGGGGTATCCCTATGGGACCCCAGAATGGTCAAAGGAAAGTGGGAGAGATGAGAACATCATGTGATTTTATGGTAAGTCCAGTATAGGGCTCAGTACTCTTCAGGGGCTCAGTGCACATGCTGGTGATGATACCTCTGCCCATACCTGTCAGGAATGGACCAAGGGTCGCCAATTAGTGAAAATAGAAGGTACTCTTCATCAGTGCACTTGTGGGTTCGCCAATAGTGGTGGGACTCACCTGCCTTGACTGGCCAGCGGGTGCTCTCAGCAACCAGAGGCTCACTCCTGCAGTCAGCCAAAACACCTGAGGCTGATTGCAGGAGGTGCATATAAGGAATGGCTAGACTTGCAATCAGGGCCTTGGTGTATGTTTCCCAAGAGCCCCTGTACCTGCATCCTGTCTGCTTCCTGTCTGATCCTGCTTGATCCCTGACTCTGATTGAACTCCGCCTGTCCTGACCACTGCTATTCCTGACCACTCTCCAGTCTGCTCCTTTGGTACCTTGTCTGCCTGATTGTTCCTGACCCGGCCCGTCTGACTACGCTCTGCCTGCTCCTTTGTACCTTGCCTGCCCGTTTGCTACCGACCTGGCCTGCCCGACTACGCTTAGTATTGTTCTTTTGTTATCTGTTGGGGGTTTTGGTTTGGTTTGTTTGCACTGTGTTTATGTTTAGTCTTGCACTGCGTTTATGTATTGTTTAGTCTTAAATAAATTATATTGTTTATACTATATCTGAAGCCTGCGTTTCCCTGTGTCAGTCCACACACCTCTGGTCATACCCGGAGCCCTGACAATACCTCTGAATAGAATTTAAGGTAGAAAAAGGCAATATATAGGATATACAATTATATAATTGTATAAATGGAAACTATTCAAATACCTCTGTCTATAAAAGGGTTGAATTATTGTTGGTGGAGCGCTGGATCCAAGGGTAAGTATAATCTGGTGCGATCTCCAGTTCTCTATTACATGGGGGGGGGAGTATCCCTATGGCACCCCAGAATGGCCAAAGGAAAGTGGGAAAGATGAGAACATCATGTGATTTTATGGTTAGTCCAGTACAGATTTATCTCAAAACCACAGGTGAAAATACGAGTTTTGGGGGCTCAGTACTCTTCATCAGTGCTCATGCTGGTGATGATACCTCTGCCCATAAAAGGTTTGATTTGGTGTTGGTGGAGCGCTGGGTCCAAGGGTAAGTATATTCTGGTGCGATCTCCAGTTCTCTATTACACGGGGGTATCCCTATGGGACCCCAGAATGGCCAAAGGAAAGTGGGAAAGATGAGAACATCATGTGATTTTATGGTTAGTCAGTACAGATTTATCTCAAAACCACAGGTGAAAATGCGAGTTTCGGGGGCACAGTACTCTTCATCAGTGCTCATGCTGGTGATGATACCTCTGCCCATAAAAGGATTGATTTGGAGTTGGCGGAGCGTTGGATCCAAGGGTAAGTATATTCTGGTGCGATCTCCAGATCTCTATTACATGGGGGTATCCCTATGGGATCCCAGAATGGTCAAAGGAAAGTGGGAGAGATGGGAACATCATGTGATTTTATGGTACGTCCAGTACAGATTTATCTCAAAACCACAGGTGAAAATACGAGTTTCGGGGGCTCAGTACTCTTCCTCAGTGCTCATGCTGGTGATGATACCTCTGCCCATAAAAGGTTTGATTTGGTGTTGGTGGAGCGCTGGGTCCAAGGGTAAGTATAATCTGGTGCGATCTCCAGTTCTCTATTACAAGGGGGTATCCCTATGGGACCTCAGAATGGTCAAAGGAAAGTGGGAGAGATGGGAACATCACATGATTTTATGGTAAGTCCAGTACAGATTTATCTCAAAACCACAGGTGAAAATACGAGTTTCGGGGGCTCAGTACTCTTCATCAGTGCTCATGCTGGTGATGATACCTCTGCCCATAAATGGTTTGATTTGGTGTTGGTGGAGTGCTGGATCCAAGGGTAAGTTTAAACTGGTGCAATCTCCAGAGGCAGATCTCTATTACACGAGGTATCTGGAATGGTTGAAGGAAAATAGGAAAGATGAGAGGTTTATGTGACTTTATAGTAAGTCCAGTATAGATTTACTTATCTCAGAACCACAGGTAAAAATCCGTGTTTTGGGGGCTCGAAACTCTTCATTGGTGCTCATGCTGGTGATGATTGAAGAAATAGTGGACAATGAGAATAGAACCTGAATTAGGATGGTGACAGTGCCAGAATGACAACCATAAAAAGAGTAGAATAATTTAGAGGTAAGTTGTATGAGCTTTCTGACTTTCAATTACCTCTGCCCATAAAAGGGTTGAATTGGTGTTGGTGGAGTGCTGGATCCAAGGATAGGTGCAATTTCCAGTCTTAAGAGGCAGCTCTCTATTACACGGGGTATCCCTATGAGACTCCGCAATGGTCGTAAGAAAGTTGCAAAGATTAGAGCATAACATGACTTTATGCAAAGTCCAGTATAAATTTATCTCAAAATCACAGACAAAAATACGAGTTTTGTGGGCTCAGAACACTATATCAGGGCGTATGCTGGTGATGATCGAGGTAATACTGGACAATAAGAACAGAGGATCAAGAATTATGATGGTGACAGTGCCAGTTTGACAGCCATAAAACCGGTTGAATACATTTGAGGAAAATTGGATGACTTTCTGAATTCCAGTTACCTCTACCCACAAAAGGGTTGAACTGGTGTTGGTGGAGCACTGAATCCAAGGTTAAGTATAATCTGGCGCTGTCTCCAGTCTTAAGAGGAAGCTCTCTATTACACGGGGAATCCCAGTGGGAACCCAGAATGTCCGAAGGAAAGTGGGAAAAATGAGAGCATTGCATGGCTTTATAGTAAGTCTAGTATAGATTTATTTTTCTCAAAACCATGAAAATACGAGTTTCGGGGGCTCAGAACTCTTCATCAAGGAATAGTCTGGTGATGATAGACGTAATACTGGACAATGAGAGCAGAGGATCAAGAAGTATGAATGGTGACGGTGCCAGACAGCCATAAAAAGGGTTGTATACATCACAACATAATTCGTGATGAGATCTCCAGTGTCAAGCTTCCTCCTCCAATCAACATACCAGGCCCAGCACCAATCTCAACACTCTCCTCCTTCAACCCTGTTACCACCGAGGAAGTTACCGAACTCCTATCCAAGGCCCACTTCACCACCTGTCCCCTGGACCCTGTCCCCTCACAATTATTGCAGCCTCCTTCCTGCTCTATCCTAAACTCTCTAACCCGCACCTTCAACCTCTCACTCCACAGGCACCTTTCCCTCCCGGATCAAACATGCACTGGTTACCACCATACTTAAAAAACCCTCGCTGGACCTCACCTGTTTGAATAATTTAAGACCCATTTCCCTGCTCCCGTTTGCCTCTCGAGTGCCTTGTTCACAACCGTACCTCACCCATGACAACCTTCTCGATCTTCTACAGTCTGGCTTCTGCCCACAACATTCCACTGAAACTGCCCTACTAAAACTCACTAATGACCTACTAACTGCTAAAACCAACGGCCATTACTCCATACTCATCCCAACCAACGGCCATTACTCCATACTCATCCCAACCAATGGCCATTACTCCATACTCATCCCAACCAACGGCCATTACTCCATACTCATCCCAACCAACGGCCATTACTCCATACTCATCCCAACCAACGGCCATTACTCCATACTCATCCCAACCAATGGGCATTACTCCTCATAACTCATCATCCAACCAATGACCACTACTCCCCAACCAATGACCACTCTCCGTCCATCCCAACCAATGACCACTACTCCGTGCTCATCCCAACCAATGACCACTACTCCATGCTCATCCCAACCAATGACCACTACTCCGTGCTCATCCCAACCAATGACCACTACTCCATGCTCATCCCAACCAATGGCCATTACTCCATAGCTCATCCCAACCAACGGCATGTACCATTACTCCATAGTCATCCCAACCAACGGCCATTACTCCATACTCATCCCAACCAATGGCCATTACTCCATACTCATCCCAACCAATCCCAACCAAACCAATGACCACTACTCCGTGCTCATCCCAACCAATGACCATACTCCGTGCTCATCCCAACCAATGACCACTACTCCGTGCTCATCCCAACCAATGACCACTACTCCGTGCTCATCCCAACCAATGACCACTACTCCGTGCCATCCCAACCAATGACCACTACTCCGTGCTCATCCCAGCCAATGACCACTACTCCGTGCTCATCCCAACCAATGACCACTACTCCGTGCTCATCCCAACCAACGGCCACTACTCCATACTCATCGCAACCAACGGCCATTACTCCATACTCATCCCAACCAACGGCCATTACTCCATACTCATTCCAACCAATGGCCATTACTCCATACTCATCCCAACCAACGGCCATTACTCCATACTCATCCCAACCAACGGCCATTACTCTCATACTCATTCCAACCAACGGCCATTACTCCATACTCATACTCCGAGACCTTTATGCTGCCTTTGACACAGTCGACTACCCGCTCCTCCTCAGTAAACTCCACTCCATCGTCCTCCGTGACTTTGCTCTCTCTCCTGGTTCTCCTCTTACCTTTCTCAGCACACTTTCAGTGTCACATACAACTCCTCCTCCTCCGCTCCTCTTTCCTCTTTCCGTTGGGGTACCCCAAGGCTCTGTCCTTGGGCCCCTCCTTTTCTCTCTCTACACCTCCTCTCTGGGCCAATTGATAACCTCCCATGGCTTCCAATACTACCTCTATGCTGATGACACCCAGATCTATCTCTCCACTCCCCAGCTCACCCCCTCAATCTCCTCACGTATCACAAATCTACTAAGTGACATATCAGCATGGATGTCACATCACTACCTTAAACTCAATCTTTGCAAAACTGAGCTGTAATATTTCCTCCTCCCCGATCCCCCACTCACGACTTTACCATTAACAGCACTACCATTGGTCCTTCCCCTCATGCCAGGGTGCTAGGCGTAATCCTAGACTCTGACCCTTCCTTTGGGCCCCACATCCAATTATTGGCTAAATCCGGCCTCAACCTCCACAACATTTCCAAATCGGCTCCTTTCTAACCAATGACACCACAAAACAAACTATCCATGCCTTGGTTATATCCCGCCTTGATTACTGCAACTCCCTCCTCACTGGTCTCCTGTTACACAGGCTATCCCCCCTTCAGTCTATTATGAATGCTGCTGCTAGACTCATCTACCTTACCAACTGATCGGCGACTGCTGCCCCTCTCTGCCAATCCCTCCACTGACCTCCACTCAGTGTCCTCCATCCCTCTCTGCCAATCCCTCCACTGACCTCCATTCAGTGTCCTCCACCCCTCTCTGCCAATTGCTCCACTGGCTTCCACTCAGCGTCCTCCACCCCTCTCTGCCAATCCCTTCACTGGCCTCCATTCAGTGTTCTCCATTCCTCTCTGTCAATCGCTCCACTGGCTTCCACTCAGTGTCCTCCACCCCTCTCTGCCAATCCCTTCACTGACCTCCACTCAGTGTCCTCCACCCCTCTCTGCCAATCCCTTCACTGACCTCCACTCAGTGTCCTCCACCCCTCTCTGCCAATCCCTTCACTGGCCTCCATTCAGTGTTCTCCACCCCTCTCTGCCAATTGCTCCACTGGCTTCCACTCAGTGTCCTCCACCCCTCTCTGCCAATCCCTTCACTGACCTCCACTCAGTGTTCTCCACCCCTCTCTGCCAATCCCTTCACTGACCTCCTCTCCACCCCTCTCTGCCAATCCCTTCACTGACCTCCACTCAGTGTCCTCCACCCCTCTCTGCCAATCGCTCCACTGGCTTCCACTCAGTGTCCTCCACCCCTCTCTGCCAATCCCTTCACTGACCTCCACTCAGTGTCCTCCACCCCTCTCTGCCACTCCCTCCACTGGCCTCCATTCAGTGTGCTCCACCCCTCTCTGACAATCCCTTCACTGACCTCCACTCAGTGTCCTCCACCCCTCTCTGCCAATCCCTCCACTGGTTTCCACTAACCCAACGTATAAAATTAAAAATACTAACCACAGCATACAAAGCCATCCACAATACTGCCCCCAGCTACATCACCAACTTAATCCACAGATTTCACCCAAAACGTCGGCTCCGCTCCTCCCAAGATATCTTGCTCTCTAGCTCCCTTGTCACCTCCTCCCATGCTCGCCTCCAGAGCCTCTCCCATCCTCTGGAACTCAGGTGCCTAGCGTAGCCCAGAAGAACCCAGCCCAGGGTAGGTCTCCTATGTGGCCTACCCACCCAATGAAGAGGGGAACATGGAGGAAGTGTCACCTGTTTGCCCCCCTTTGCAAGCACACAATAATAATTATAAAAATACTACTACTATTGATAATAATCATAATGATATTAATAATATTATCAACAATAATAACAATTATATTTAAAAAAAAAAAAAAAAAAAACAGTAAGCGAAAAAAAAAAAATTATAGATGGATGGGGAATGAACTGCAAGGTATTGAGGAGAAAAAAAGGTCCAACGTAACACAAGATTCTAAAATAGATATGCATAATATTATTATTATTATTATATATTATTATATTTTTATTATTATTATTATTATCATATATTATATATTATTATATTTTTTATTATTATTATTATCATATATTATATATTATTATATTTTTTATTATTATTATTATTATTATTATTTTCATCATATATTATTATTATTATTATCATATATTATATATTAATATAATATATTTTTTATTATTATTAGTATTCTCATCATTTATTATTATTATTATTAGTATTATATATTATATAATATAATTATTATTATTAGCACTATGCACTAAACACAATAGTGTGAACTTTATGAAAAACTCAATAAGAAAATATTTAAATCTGACGATGTATAAATAGCAGTGGCGTACAATCTGAATAGAGACGCCTGGAATGGTGAGAGCCAATTATCTTCTCTAGCAGATTATTCAGCCTCTGCATTCCGGACAATGGCAGTTGATTAAAATTTCCTATTTGCAGGTCAATAATAAATGGCAGTCTGATCCGATCTCCGGGAGGCACAATGTTTCGAATGGGTCCCAGCGGGTTCACAAACAAACAGCCTGCTAGGAATTGTATTCTTAATTTCAAAAACAGGAATTTCATACAACTGCCACTCATTGAATGCGGCGACTGTAGGAAGGATACAATGCTGCGCTGTCATTTACCTGCAGGGAACGGGCGCCTATTATGGGATTTCAGTACATGCCGCGGTATAATCTGTTCGCTTTATAGCAGTGAAGGAGGGAAAACAAATCTGACAAAGATTTTGATATTTTATGTTTGTGATTTCAGGGAAAGTAAACTTTGTGAGAATTCAGAATGCAGACGAATCGCCAACACAACACAGGGAGGGAGGACGGGGCGTGAAGGATGAATTCACTATTAAAGCTGGCCACACCCTAGTAGATTTGTGTTCAAAGTTCAGTACCCCCCAAATTTCACATCAGAATCCTCAGCCCCCCCATTTGACATCAGAGTCCTCAGGACCCCCCCCCCCATTCTACATCGGAATCCTCAGTATCCCCTCCTCATTTGAAATCATCATCCTCAGTACCACCCTCATTTCACATCAGCATTCCCAGTACCCCCCCCATTTCATAGCACCCTCAGTACCCCCCCATTTCATGTCAGCATTCCCAGTACCCCCCATTTCACATCCGGATCCACCAACACCCCCCATTTCACATGAGCATCCCCAGTACCCCCTCATTTCAAGTCAGGGTCATCAGCACCCCCCCATTTCACATCTGCATCCTCAGTACCCCCCCCCCCCCCCGTTTCACATTAGAATCCCCAGTATCCCCTCCATTTCACGTCCGCATCCCCAGTACCACCCATTTCACATCCACATCCCCAGTACACCCATTTCACATCAGCACCCCCAGTACCCCCCCATTTCATATCAGCACCCCCAGTACCCCCCCCCCATTTCATATCAGCACCCTCAGTACCCCCCATTTTAAGGCAGCACCCTCAGTACCCCCCATTTCACATCCGGATCCCCAGTACCCCCCATTTCACATCCGCTTTCCCAGTACCCCCTCATTTCACATCAGAGTCATCAGCACCCCTCCATTTCACATCTGCATCCCTAGTACCCCCCATTTCATATCAGCATCTTCAGTACCCCCCCATTTCACATCAGCATCTTCAGTCCCCCTCCCTTCAAATCCTGAGTCCCCCCCCCTATCCACAAAAGATTCTTGACTGTGGCAGCATGGCGGTGGGCAGGAGGTGGGGGGAGTCAGATATCTGCCCTCTTTTGAATGCTGGGGCTGCCCTACATACCGCCCACCCTGGATTAGCATCATGCGTTTCCAGGGCCATGTCAGGCCAGTACAAATCCCCCCAAATGTCAGGCCAGTACAAATCCCCCCAAAATGTCAGGACAGTACAGATACCCCCCAAATGTCAGGACAGTACAAATCCCCCCAAATGTCAGGACAGTACAAATCCCCCCCCAAATGTCAGGACAGTACAAATCCCCCCCAAATGTCAGGACAGCACAAATACCCCAAATGTCAGGACAGTACAAATCCCCCCCAAATGTCAGGACAGTACAAATCCCCCCAAAATGTCAGGACAGTAAAGATACCCCCCAAATGTCAGAACAGGACAAATCCCCCCAAATGTCAGGACAGGACAAATCCCCCCAAATGTCAGGACAGGACAAATCCCCTCCAAATGTCAGGACAGGACAAATCCCCCCAAATGTCAGGACAGGACAAATCCCCCCAAATGTCAGAACAGAACAGGACAAATCCCCCAAATGTCAGGACAGGACAAATCCCCCCCAAATGTCAGGACAGGACAAATCCCCCAAATCTCAGGACAGGACAAATCCCCCCAAATCTCAGGACAATATGAATACCCCCAAATGTCAGGACAGTTCAAATCCCCCCAAAATTCAGGCCAGTACAAATCCCCCCCCCCCCCCCAACTGTCAGGCCAGTACAAATCCCCCCAAAATGTCAGGACAGTACAGACACCCCCCAAATGTCAGGACAGTACAAATACCCCCCCCCCCCCCCCAAATGTCAGGACAGCACAAATCCCCCCAAATGTCAGGACAGTACAAATCCCCCCCAAACGTCAGGCCAGTACAAATCCCCCAAAAATGTCAGGACAGTACAAATCCCCCCCAAATGTCAGGACAGTACAAATCCCCTCCCCCCCAAATGTCAGGACAGCACAAATCCCCCCAAAATGTCAGGACAGTACAAATCCCCCCCAAATGTCAGGCCAGTAAAAATCCCCCCCAAACGTCAGGACAGTACAGATACCACCCAAACATCAGGCCAGTACAAATCCCCCCAAATGTCAGGCCAGTACAAATCCCCCCCAAATATCAGGACAGTACAAATCCCCTCAAATTACCCCATTTTGTAGACAGTAGACTGTCTGCGGTATTCAGAGGCGTGGCGAGTTTTTTTAAGTTGTAATTTTTGTGATAATTTTTTTTGAAAATAACGAAATGAAAAATTATTTCACCATTTTTTTTTTTACCATACTGTCACCAATGCAGTGCGGCGTCAGCATATAACTGGTGTGGCGGTGATCAGGGACACTGACTGGTGACAGTATAGAAAAAAAATTTATATATTTGTTTTCAATTTTTTTTATTAAATTTTTTTTCTTTTTATAAAACACTGCGACCAGAGTAATAGGATGTTACCATAGTAACAGTGTACTGCTCTGCGGAGGTGATCAGTGATTTTACACATTATGATTGCCTATAGCAGTGAATTTCATTGTATATAAGCAACATTTAACTGAATGAAATCGATTCATCCACTGTTTGTTGTTGTGATTAGCCACAGCTAATCACATGACACAGATGGGCTGTGATTGGCTCAGTCTGTACCATGTGATCACAGCTAGCAACACAACTGTATACAATGGATGGCAGGAAAGGAAGCCATCCATTGTTATGATCGGTCTAACAATGGAATGTTCGGTGTAACACTGAGAGACAGAAGAGCAACAACAAATTCAGCAGAAATGCGTCTAACAAATGATGACTGATCTGCATGTTCATGAGGGAAAGAAGGATTTGATCCCCTTCACAAAACATGACTTAGTACTTGGTGGCAAATCCCTTGTTGACAATCACAGATGTCAGATGTTTCCTGCAGTTGGCCCCCAGGTTCGCACACATCTCAGGAGGGATTTTGGCCCACTCCTCTTGGCAGATCCTCTCCAAGTCATTAAGGTTTGGTGGCTGACGTTTGGCTCCCTCCACAGATTTTCAATCGGATGAAGGTCTGGAGACTGGCTAGGCCACTCCAGGACCTTCATGTGCTTCTTCTTTTTTTGTTTACAAACGATTTTATTGTACATAAGTAGACAGTAAAACAACAGCACAGTATGAAAGTGATATTGTCAACAAAAATATGGCACATTTGAAATGTACAATACATAAAAGTATATTAACAGAAAAAAGAAGATAGAGGAAGAAAGAAATTTATGAGTGCATGAGATACATAAATGATAAAATAGATTGAGTGATACATCTATCAACAATATATGTCAGCCATTCCTTACCGGGGATGTTGTCAATCATGCAATAAATGTCTACAATCCTTCCATGACTCCCATTTTTTATCGTATAAGTGCATCTTATCCAGTAGTGTATAATGAATACGTTCCATAAGCATTACATCGTCAATTCTGTGTAAAACGGAGTCCAAGGGTACAACATTAGACCGCCAATGCAGGGCAATGGACCATAAAGTGGCAATACATAATGTATGTAGCAATCTCAGAGTGGCATCAGGGACCCCTGGGATATGAACCCCCAATAAACAGGTCTGTATGGACAACTGCATCGGGTTGCCCGATAGTGAGGTAGCCACCTCAGATATCTTACGCCAGATCAAAGATATGTTCGGGCAATCCCAAAACATATGGACCAAAGTGCCTGTGCGGCCACAGCCCCGGAAACATAAAGGGGATGTTTGTGGAAACATTGTATGTAGTCTGGACGGAGTATAATACCATCTGGTTAAAACTTTAAGGGCCGTCTCACGAACCGAAAGAGATCTAGAGCTCTTGCATATATTATCCACCATGGAGTCCCAATCCTCATCCGAAAAAGTGATACCACAATCCTCCTCCCACCTCTGCCTGTACATAGGGGGAGCATGAAAAAAGACAGATCAAAAATTGGTGATAAAGATCTGAAATAAGACCCCTACCTCTAGGAGAGTCACGGCTGATACGTTCAAAAAAAGAGATCGGAGAAGACGGGGTAAGGCCAAAGTGCGCATTAAAAAAGTGCCTAATCTGTCTATAACGAAGGTACTCACGAAGAGGAACATCAAATAGCACGCGCAGCATATCGAAGGTAATATAAGATCCTCCTCTTTGGAAATCAGATAATCTGACAAAGGATCGATCATACCACCAACGAAACATGTGAGGGAAGAAAAGGCTACAACAAAAGTAGGATCACCAAAAAATGAACACCTGGGGGAATATGAGAGACTAAACTCAGCTTAGCCTTGTATTTGGACCAAAGTGTCAGTGAGTGGGTCACTATAGAGTTATGAAAAGTAAGCGATCGGGGGGAGATTTTAGACCATAAAATTCCCGGTAAATAAAAAGGACGTATCGACTGAGACTCAAACTTGATCCACGGGATTTGAGAGTTAATAGTAGCCCATTGTGATAATTGCGCAAAACGAGCCGAGAGGTAATATAGCCAAAAGTTAGGAAGACCAAGACCTCCCGTCCGTTGTGAACGATACAAAATGGATGAGGCAAAACGTGGATGCTTATTTCCCCAAATAAAATTGTTAATAATCCGCTGAAAATGATCCAAAAAAAAAACGTTTTTGAAACCGGAACTGGAAGTGCCCTAAAAAGATAAAGCAGTTTGGGCAAAATATTCATTTTAACCGCCGTGACTCTACCCAGAAAGGAGATATGATAACCGTGCCAAATCTTCAGTAGAGTAGAGAGACGTGATACACATGGTGGATAATTAGCTGTAAACATATCCGAGTATCTGGGAGCAAGATTAATCCCCAAATAGGATATCCTGTCCTTGACCCAGCGAAATGGAAAAGAACTACGGAGAGATGCACTTAGGGAGTCAGGAACATTAACAGGCATAATTACCGATTTGGTAAAATTAACAGTGAGACCTGACACTTTAGCAAAATCATTCAATACGACACACAAATTAGGCAAAGAAGTCAACGGGTTAGTAATATAAAAAGCATAACATCATCAGCATACATGCTCAACTTAAAATGTGAAACTAATAACGAATAGCCAGAAATATCCGAATGCGATTTGATCGCCAATGCCAAAGGTTCCAACACCAGCGCAAACAAAAGGGGTGAAAGAGGACAACCCTGACGGGTACCTCTACCCAATGTAAAAAAGTCAGAGTTACAGCCAGGAAGCCTTATTCTTGTTTTAGGAGAGTCGTATAGGGCATGTATGCCTGCCAAAAAACCCATCACTGAAGCCCATTTTCTGTAGCAAAGAGAACAAGTAGGGCCAAAGAACACTGTCAAAGGCCTTGTTTATGTCTAAACTCATCAACAGAACCTCTTTGGAATGTAAATTGGCATCTTGAATAACGTTTAGAGTGAGACGAATGTTATCAGTAATAAATCTGTCGGGAATAAAACCCGACTGGTCTGGAGATACCAAAGAGGAGATAATAGGAGCCAACCTGTTTCGCCAAAATGCGGCTAAATATCTTCAGATCGTTATTCATTACTGAGATTGGTCTATAGTTTTTGTGGCAGACAGTGGTCTTTCTGTGGCTTGGGTATTAGAGACATGTTAGCTAACAACATCTCCTCGGGGAATTTACCCCCCTGTAAAACATCATTAAAATAGTGTTATCAAGTATGGAGCCAATATAGAGGTAAAATGTTTATAATAGCCAGCAGTAAAATCCATCAGGACCCGGCGCAGTAGAGCGTTTCAGCGTTCCCATTGCACATGTTATTTCCTCTAAGGTACATGGGGCATTAAGAGAGGCAATCTGAGAAGGTGTGAGAGCAGGGAGGGGTATAGAATCTAGCCATGAATCTGATAGAGAAACAGAATCCGACTGTGGAGAAGCCAATAGTTTAGAATAAAAAATTTTCAAAAAATACCCAAAACTTCCTGAGGTAAAGATGAGATAGCACCTGAATTAGTACGCAATTTATACACATGTGGCGGGCGCAAAGAATGGTTCAATTTCCTTGCAAACATGGTAGATGCTGAGTTGCTATGTAATAGGAACGAGGCCTTCGACCAGCGGAGGGCCTTTTCAGTTTTTTGGGAAAGTAGGGCATTTAGTTCCAAGCGCTTTTGGGACAATAGCTGTTTATTGAGTAAAGATGGATCAGCTACATGGCTTCTATAGTGTGCTTCTAATTCTAATCTAGTTAAAAGTAGTATCTGCTGCCAACGTTTTTTATTTCTGGCCGAAGCCATAGAGATAGTCGGCCCCCGTAGGACCGCCTTGTGAGCTACCCAGAGTGTGGCTGGGGAAATATCAGGGGTTGAATTAGATTGAAAGTATTCCTTAAGAGATGTAATCACCTCCTGCCGAGAGTCAGTATCAGTTAGCATAGAATCATTAAGTCTCCATGAAAAGGGAGTAGGTGCCAATCCCACAAACGTGATAGATAAAGGCCATAATACTGTGATCCGACCAGGGGCTCAAATGAATACTAGCTATCCTAGAATTAGCTAGCAATATAGGGGTACAAAAGATATAGTCTAGTCTAGCATAAGAGTCATGTGGGTGGGAATAAAATGTGTAATCCCTGGCTCCCGTGTTGTGCGCTCTCCAAGCATCCACCAACTGGAGGGCATCTAGTTTCTTAGTAAGGGATTTTGGGAAAGCTTGGAAGTGTGCGAGGCGGAACTACGGTCCAGAAGAGGATTTGCCACCAGATTAAAATCCCCACCCACCAATAGATGGGGGGACAAAAATTTATCCAGTGCACCAAAAAATTTAAAAAAAAAGTAGCCTGTGCCGAATTTGGTGCATAGACATTAGCAATTGTAAGTTCTCGACCTGAAAGGGTGCCCTTAAGAATAATAAACCTACTGTCTGGATCACGATACACATGTTGAACCTCAAAGGGAAATGAGTTATGTAGAAAAATGGCCACTCCCCTACTCTTGGAGGAATGTAGGGTATAATACCCCTGCCTATAGGATCTATGAAAAAAGGTCGGGTGTTTTGCGGCTGCAAAATGCGTTTCCTGTAATAAGATGATTTTTGCTCCTAATCTTTTATATTGAAGAAAGGCTGTTTTGCGCTTATTTGGCGAATTGAAACCCTGGACATTATGCGAAATACATTGAATTGCCATAATAAACAGAGCTTGCCACTATCATCATAAAAGTACACATTACAAAGATATCCCCTAAAGTTATTTGATTAGACATAGAAACCCGCAGGTCTGCATCAGACAGACATACAGGTGGCAGATCTAGCCTAGGGGACCTCCAGACCCCAACATAGGGGTCGTGATGTCCACAGACCGACACAATACCATCCTCATACACTAAAGTTTTGAGAGAAAGAGAAAACGAAAAACAATGGAGAAAAAGCTTTAATATCTTCTATATTTGAAAGGGTAACTGAAGAACATGGATCAGGCAGAAAAGTCGTCATACCTGATAAAACAAAAAGGTCAAACATTAAGGGGCCACATGGGCCCAAACCCTGTCTCCTTAGAACATGGAAAACAGAGCTGCCACCCCACCGCAATCGGGCGGCGACACCTCCGGCCATGTCAGGAGGCAGGGTGGGGTAACGTGTCAAAGAGTAGTACAACCATGAATTAATGGGCGCAATTAGGAGGGTCCATGACCCTTGTCATACCTTAACTCGTCCAGTTATCAATGCAAGGCATACAAAATATTCAGTATTGCAAAAATATCACAGCAGTAACCACAGAAATATACAACCTGACAATGTGAGAAATAGAGAGCAAAATCCCTGTGTCCCAAATCTTAGTAAAGTCATAAAAAACAATAGACCAGACCATAGACTATCAAGACAATGAGTATTAGGCAGGGCTTTTTTTCTCAGAGGAAAGGTGGTGGAACTCCCCCCCCCACCCAAACCTGGCCACGCCCCCATCAAACCCTAGGACCACCCCTTTAGAGAACAGGAATGCAAGTAAAATTTGGGAGGGGCTATAAAAGTAAATGTATGGAATTAACACCGCCCCCCCCCCCACATTAGTAAGAATAGCGAGTAACACTGCCCCCCCCCACATTAGCAAGAAAAGCGAGAAAAATTGTATCGCCGCTCCTTACCTGATGCTGACGATCCGCGCTATGGTAGGATCGACGAGCAGAGGGCGTGATGACGTCTGCGCGCACCGCCGGTGTGTACTAAGATACACCTTTCCTATGGGGGTGGCCGCGCGCCCCCCGATGTTTACACGCTGGCGGTAGAGGGGGGGGGGTGAAGCGTGCATGTCCCCGCTCACCGGCTGTGAGCAGCGGCAGTGACAGGTGCCGGGCACGCGCAAGCATGACATAAACAAGCCGCGTCCGGCACCTGTCACTTTCGCTGCTCCATAGCTTGTCAGCTCTGCAGAGGCAGTCGGTGAGCGGGGACAAGAAGAAAAAGGTGGCGGAACGCAGTACCGCCGCGTTCCAGCAGAAAGAAAGCCCTGGTATTAGGCAAATGAGAATGGGCCTGTCAACCCGGTTCTTGTCTGACTCTCCTTCTATCCCTCCGTGGGGAAGGGGGTATGCCAAATGGGAGAGATACGAGGGGTGGAGGGTGGGCGTTGAGGTGATGGGGCATCCGCCAAGCCTAATTTGGCCAAGATTGCTCTACCTTCGGGAGGGGATGTAGCGATATATGTGCTCCCATTATGTGGAACTATCAGCTTAAAAGGGAAGCCCCACTTGTAGCGGATACGAGCAGAGAACAGGGCAGTTGTAACTTCTTTCATTTTTCTACGCCTCTCCAACGTGGCCGGGGAAACATCAGGATAGATTTGTAAAACCGAGCCCTCAAAGGAGATCGTTGGAGTATATTGCGAGCAGCTCTGAGTATTTCTTCCTTGGTCAGAAAATCCTTCATGCACAAGACAATATCCCTAGGCGGCTCGTCAGCAGGAGGTTTAGGGCGTAGGGCTCTGTGGATACGGTCACAAGCAAAAGATCCAGGGTCACGATCTGGAAGGAGTGACTTGAATAACTTGATTATAATTAATGAAAGATCCGACATAGACTCCGGGATTCCCCTGATTCGCAGATTATTCCTGCGATTGCGATTATCAAGATCCTCAACCTGCGCCTGCAGTTGTGAAAAGGCCGTTTGTAAATGATCATGCTCTCTGGAAAGTTCACCATAGGCCAGGCTAAGTTCATCGTGTTTGGTTTCCAAGCGGTCTGTCCTAGAGCCCAGCGTGGCTATTTCCTGAGAGAGAACATTAGTGCTTTTATGCAATTCTGATTGAAATTTGGCGGCTAGTTTGGCGTACATAGATTCCAAGCAGGACTCCAAGTCCCCTTTTGTGAGTTGCTGTGTATTTTCGCTGACCAAGGCCGATAAGGGAACGGTGGTATCCCGTGCGGGATCGGACAGGGATGCTTGCTCTGCATTGACTGGAGACATGCTGCAAATCTCGTGAGCCTTAAGGAGGTATGTCGTGAGGGACTTCTGAGCTTGTCCCTTTTTTTTCTTGGTGGACGGCATACAAAAGAATCTCCCGGGGGTGATCAACTGAAAATTGGAAAGTGAATGGAGATTATAACCCCAGGGGACCTATAGCGCCCAAAATAGGTTCAGGGTTGTAGTTACATGGATGCTGTCAAACCCATCTGCAATAACATTATATTGTAAAAATATTCAGCAAGCCTTGAAAGGGTAGATAGAACATAAGTCACAGCAACCAGCAAAAATTTTACTCCGGGGCAGGATGATAGCACCAGATCCCAGCTCAGGACACAAGAGGGATGGGTGGGAAGCAGGAAGCAGAGGACCTCCGATTCTGAGCTCAGGGCCCCGCAGGGAGACACCCCCCGGGGCAGTATCAAGGCCCCAGTAGGCCTCTGAGCCCAGCAAGGGCCACAGACAGAGAAGGAGATGGGCTCTGGGGTTATTAATGTGAGGCCCACTTCCCAAATCACTGTGGGGAGATCATAATGACAGGATGCCGCCTGTACCCCCCACTCACTGTGTCCAGGTGAAAGGAGGCCTCTGGCAGATGGCGTAGGCCGCAAACGTCGCCGCCGCCGCGGGGAGCAGCAACACTCAGCGACGTCCCTCTCTCAGCCTCTGTGAAGCAGAGGACGCTGCAGACTTCCTCGGGTGATCCCCCACAGCCCGGATGGCAGCGGATGCGGATAGGAGGTGCCGGAGCCCCGGCCCACGCGGCCGCACCAGGCCGCGAACGTCCGCCGCCACGAAGGGCGGAAATATCGCCCGGATTCTACCTCCCAGGTATCCGGGATGATACCAGGGCCCTCCGCTGCTCCACTGAGATCCGCTGCTGCACGGATGGCAGCGGATTCCGGAATACGGCGCCGGAGCTCCGAATTATGCGGCCGCTCCGGTCGCCATCTTGGACACGCCCCCCATGTGCTTCTTCTTGAGCCGCTCCTTTGTTGCCTTGGCCGTGTGTTTTGGGTCATTGTCATGCTGGAACACCCATCCACGACCCAATTTCAATGCCCTGGCTGAGGGAAGAAGGTTGTCACCTAAGATTTGATGGTACATTGCCCCGTCCATCGTCCCTTTGATGCGGTGCAGTTGTCCTGTCCCCTTAGCAGAAAAACACCCCCAAAGCAGAATGTTTCCACCACCATGTTTCACAGTTGGGATGGTGTTCTTGGGGTCATAGGCAGCATTCCTTCTCCTCCAAACATGGCGAGTTGAGTTGATGCCAAAGAGCTGGATTTTGGTCTCCTCTGACCACAACACTTTCCACCAGTCCTCCTCTGTATCATTCAGATGTTCAGTGGCAGACTTCAGACGGGCCTGGACATGGGCTTTCTTGAGCAGAGGGACCTTGCGGGCACTGCAGGATTTCAGTCCTTGTCGGCGTAGTGTGTTATCAATTGTTTTCTTGGTGACTGTGGTCCCAGCTGCCTGGAGATCATTGACAAGATCCTCACGTGTAGTTTTGGGATGATTCCTCACTGTTCTCATGATCATTGACACTCCACGAGGTGAGATCTTGCATGGTGCACCAGACCTAGGGAGACTGACACTTGTTTTGTGTTTCTTCCATTTGTGAATGATTGCACCAACTGTTGTCACCTTCTCACCAAGCTGCTTGGCCATAGTTTGGTAGCCCAGTCCAGCCTTGTGTAGGTCTACCATCTTGTCCCTGACCTCCTTGGACAGCTCTTTGGTCTTTGCCATGGTGGAGAGTTTGGAATCTGATGGTTTGATGGCTCCTGTGGACAGGTGTCTTTTATACAGGTAACACAATGAGATTAGCAGCACTCCCTTTAAGAGACTGCTTCTAATCTCAGCTTGTTACCTGTATGAAAGACACCTGGGAGCTAGAAATCCTGCTGAATGATAGGGGATCAAATCCTTCTTTCCCTCATGAACATGCAGATCAGTCATCACTTGTTAGACGCATTTCTGCTGAATTTGTTGTTGTATTCTGTCTCTCAGTGTTACACCGAACATTCAATGTTTAGACCGATTGTTTCTTTGTGAGGGGCGAACATTCAGCATCAGCAGGGGAGCAAATACACATTTCCTGCACTATATATATACAGTTGCAAGAAAAAGTATGTGAACCCCTTTGGGATTACGTGGAGTTTTGCATGAATTGGGCATAAAATGTGCTCTGAACGTCATCTAAGTCACAACAATAGAAGAACACAGTCTGCTGAACATAATACTACACAAACATTAGATGTTGCCATGGTTTAATTGCACATAACATGTAAACATTCACAGCGCAGGGAGGAAAAAGTATGTGAACCCCTTGGTTTAATTGCACATAACATGTAAACATTCACAGCGCAGGGAGGAAAAAGTATGTGAACCTTTGGACTTAATAACTGGTTGACCCTCCTTTGGCAGCAATAACCTCAACCAAACGTTTCCTGTAGTTGCAGGTCAGACCTGCACAACGATCTGGAGTCATTTTGGACCACTCCTCTTCACAAAACTGTTTCAGTGTAGCAATATTCTTGGGATGTCTGGTGTGAATCGCTCTCTTAAGGTCATGCCACAGCATTTCAATCGAGTTGAGGTCAGGACTCTGACTGGGCCACTCCAGAAGGCGTATTCTGTGCTGTTGCAGCCATTGTTTTGTTGAATTACTTGTATGCTTTGGGTCATTGTCCTGTTGCATCACCCATCCTCTGCGGAGCTTCAGTTGGCGGACAGATGGTCGTAGGTTTTCCTGCAAAATGTCTTGATAAACTCTGGAATTCATTTTCCCATCAATGACAACAATCCGTCCAGGCCCTGAGGCAGCAAAGCAGCCCCAAACCATGATGCTCCCTCCGCCATGTTTCACAGTGGGGATGAGGTTTTGATGTTGGTGTGCTGTGCCTTTTTTTCTCCACACATAGTGTTGTGTGTTCTTCCCAAACAACTCAATCTTGGTTTCATCTGTCCACAGTATATTTTGCCAGTAGTGCTGTGGAACATCCAGGTGCTCTTTTGCAAACTTCAAACGTGCTGCAATATTCTTTTTGGGCAGCAATGGCTTCCTCCGTGGTGTCCTCCCATGTACTCCATTCTTGTTTAATGTTTTCCTTATTGTAGATGTGTCAACAAAAATGTTAGCATGTGCCAGAGATTTCTGTAGGTCTTTAGCTGACACTCTGGGATTCTTCTTTACCTCATGCAGCATTCTGCGCTGTGCTCTTGCAGTCATTCTTACAGGACGACCACGCCTAGGGAGAGTAGCAACAGTGCTAAACTTTCTCCATTTGTAGACAGTCTGTCTTACCATGGACACATGAACATCAAGGCTTTTGGAGATACTTTTGTAACCCTTTCCAGCTTCATGCAAGTCAACAATTCTTGATCGTAGGTCTTCTGAGAGCTCCTTTCTGCAAGGCATGGTTCACATCAGACAGTGCTTCTTGAAACCAGTAAACCCAAAACAGGTGTGTGTTTTTTAAGGGCAGGACAGCTGTCAGCAACACATCCAATATCATCACACTGATTGGAGTCAAGGTTGGCTCACTCCTGGCTCCAATCAGCTCTGGGAGAAGTCATTAAGCTAGGGCCTCACATACTATTTCCTCCCTGCACTGTGAATGTTTACATGTTATGTGCAATGAAACCATGGCAACATCTAATGTTTGTGTAGTATTATGTTCAGCAGACTGTGTTCTTCTATTGTTGTGACTTAGATGACGTTCAGAGCACATTTTATGCCCAATTCATGCAAAACTCCACGTAATCCCAAGGGGTTCACATACTTTTTCTTGCAACTGTATACAGTCAGGTCCATAAATATTGGGACATCGACACAAATTCTAACATTTTTGGCTCTATACACCACCACAATGGATTTGAAATGAAACGAACAAGATGTGCTTTAACTGCAGACTGTCATCTTTAATTTGAGGGTATTTACATCCAAATCAGGTGAACGGTGTAGGAATTACAACAGTTTGCATATGTGCCTCCCACTTGTTAAGGGACCAAAAGTAATGGGACAATTGGCTTCTTAGCTGTTCCATGGCCAGGTGTGTGTTATTCCCTCATTGTCCCAATTACAATGAGCAGATAAAAGGTCCAGAGTTCATTTCAAGTGTGCTATTTGCATTTGGAATCTGTTGCTGTCAACTCTCAAGATGAGATCCAAAGAACTGTCACTATCAGTGAAGCAAGCCATCATTAGGCTGAAAAAAACAAAACAAACCCATCAGAGAGATAGCAAAAACATTAGGCATGGCCAAAACAAATGTTTGGAACATTCTTAAAAAGAAGGAACGCACCGGTGAGCTCAGCAACACCAAAAGACCCAGAAGACCACGGAAAGCAACTGTGGTGGATGACCGAAGAATTCTTTCCCTGGTGAAGAAAACACCCTTCACAACAGTTGGCCAGATCAAGAACACTCTCCAGGAGGTAGGTGTATGTGTGTCAAAGTCAACAATCAAAAGAAGACTTCACCAGAGTGAATACAGAGGGTTCACCACAAGATGTAAACCATTGGTGAGCCTCAAAAACAGGAAGGCCAGATTAGAGTTTGCCAAACGACATGTAAAAAAGCCTTCACAGTTCTGGAACAACATCCTATGGACAGATGAGACCGACATCAACTTGTACCAGAGTGATGGGAAGAGAAGAGGATGGAGAAGGAACTGCTCATGATCCTAAGCATACCACCTCATCAGTGATCATGGTGGTGGTAGTGTCATGGCGTGGGCATGTATGGCTGCCAATGGAACTGCTTCTCTTGTATTTATTGATGATGTGACTGCTGACAAAAGCAGCCGGATGAATTCTGAAGTGTTTCGGGAATATTATCTGCTCATATTCAGCCAAATGCTTCACAACTCATTGGACGCTTCACAGTGCAGATGGACAATGACCCAAAGCAGACTGCAAAAGCAGCCAAAGAGTTTTTTAAGGGAAAGAAGAGGAATGTTATGCAACGGCCAAGTCAATCACCTGACCTGAATCCGATTGAGCATTTCACTTGCTGAAGACAAAACTGAAGGGAAAATGCCCCAAGAACAAGCAGGAACTGAAGACAGTTGCAGTAGAGGCCTGGCAGAGCATCACCAGGGATGACACCCAGCGTCTGGTGATGTCTATGCGTTCCAGACTTCAGGCTGTAATTGACTGCAAAGGATTTGCAACCAAGTATTAAAAAATGAAAGTTTGATTTATGGTTAATATTCTGTCCCATTACTTTTGGTCCCTTAACAAGTGGGAGGCACATATGCAAACTGTTGTAATTCCTACACCGTTCACCTGATTTGGATGTAAATACCCTCAAATTAAAGCTGACAGTCTGCAGTTAAAGCACATCTTGTTCATTTCATTTCAAATCCATTGTGGTGGTGTATAGAGCCAAAAATGTTAGAATTGTGTCCATGTCCCAATATTTATGGACCTGACTGTATATATATATATATATATATATATATATATACATATACGGGGACCTTACATTGTACGCCCCCTGAGGGTTAGGGACTGATGTGAATGGAGTTTGCATGTTCTCCCTGTGCTTGCGTGGGTTTCCTCCGGGTACTCCGGTTTCCTCCCACACTCTAAAGACATGCTGGGAGGTGAATTGGCTCCTGTCTAAATTGTCCCTAGTATGTGTATGTATGAATGTGAGTTAGGGACCTTCGATTGTACGCTCCTTAAGGGTTAGGGACTGATGTGAATGTACAATATATATGTAAAGAGCTGCGTAAATTGACGGTCCTATATAGTACCTGTAATAAATAATAAATGTGACCTGCTGTGATTGGTCACGTGGTACCAGCAATGGGCACACAGATCAGTTGTGTCCGATTGACACACTCGGTGGCAGATCTCACCGCAGCACAGTCCTGCAGGCGCACGCGAGGACGTCACATGTCATCCACCTGGCCGTCAGTTTGCTATTGTCCAGGCGGGAACTGGTTAACCTAACAGCATGTATTTGAAGTGTGAGAGGAAACCCACGCAGGCACAGGGAGAACACGCAAACTCCAGGCAGGTGGTGCCGTGGTTGGGATTTGAACCATCGCCCCCGAGTACTGCCAGGCGGAAGAGCTAACCATTTAGCCGCTGTGCTGCCCCGTAACACTGGTACTGTGGCCAGAAACTGAAAAAGTATAGTAGTTGCAAATGACGACATTTTATTGTTTTATCTCTACTATCGGTGGGATTACTCGCCAGCCTCGGGGGGCACCTCGCCTCCCACTCTAGACCTCGGGTCTGTCAGTGCTCCGTATGCTACATGGCTGATTTCCTGGAGAGGTATGACTCAGTTTTTACGAAGACCGCAATTATAGGGGTATGGAGGCTCAATCAGCTTTCTAAATGCTCTCCAACTCCAGCTGAACCTGCAGTGCCTATAATTCTTACATCTCATACATGAAACGCGACTCTTCAGGAGACGAGGATGGAAGGGGCCGCAGATGGGATCTTTTTCCAATCATCTTTGTTGTATATCGCCAAAATACATCGCCAAAATCCGCACGTTCCTAACCCCAGAAACCACTAAACAGCTCATCCACTCCCTCATCATATCACGACTCGACTACTGCAACTCCCTCCTCACTGGCCTGCCTCGCCGCTGGCTATCCCCGCTTCAGTCCATCCTGAATACGGCTACCAGACTCATCCACCTTTCCAACCGCTCCATCTCCGCCACCCCCCTCTGCCAATCCCTCCACTGGCCTCCATTCAGTGCCCTCCACCCCCCTCTGCCAATCCCTCCACTGGCCTCCACTCAGTGTCCTTCACCCCCCTCTGCCAATCCCTCCACTGGCCTCCACTCAGTGTCCTCCACCCCTCTCTGCCAATCCCTCCACTGACCTCCACTCAGTGTCCTCCACCCCCCTCTGCCAATCCCTCCACTGACCTCCACTCAGTGTCCTCCACCCCCCTCTGCCAATCCCTCCACTGACCTCCACTCAGTGTCCTCCACCCCCCTCTGCCAATCCCTCCACTGGCCTCATTTCAGTGTCCTCCACCCCCCTCTGCCAATCCCTCCACTGGCCTCCCCTCAGTGTCCTCCACCCCCCTCTGCCAATCCCTCCACTGGCCTCCACTCAGTGTCCGCCACCCCCCTCTTCCAATCCCTCCACTGGCTTCCGATTGCGCAACGGATCAAATTCAAAATCCTAACGCTGACGTACAAAGCCGTCCACCATACTGCCCCGAACTACATCACTGACCTAATATCCAAGTACCGCCCAACACGCACACTCCGCTCCTCACAAGACCTCCTTCTCTCTAGTTCCCTGGTCTCTCCTCCCATGCCCGCCTCCAGGACTTCTCCAGGGTGTCACCCATCCTCTGGAACTCCCTGCCCCAACCCATCAGATTATCACCTACTCTCCTCTCCTTTAGGCCCACCCTGAAAACCCATCTCTTCAGGGAAGCCTACCCCACCCCCTGCTAACTTGCCTCCCTCCTCCACTCTTCCTACCACCCCATCCCCCACAGCTATCTCCTCCTGTGCCACCATCCCCTCCCTCCTAGATTGTAAGCTCGAAAGAGCAGGGCCCTCGATCCCCTCATGTTTTGCATTGTATTGGTATTGTTCTGTCACATGTTCTGTCCCCCTTTGTAATGTACAGCGCTGAGCGAACTATTGGCACTTTATAAATACTGTATAATAATAATAATAATATCCCTCTCTCGCCATCTCTGAGATCCCGAGACGGGTCTGGGCCGGCCCGGGGCTCTCTGAGTTTACTGAATTACCTAGGCAGGGTGACGCGGAAAGCGCTTTTTCCCCAAATGGCGCGGTGCAAAAAAGGGGTAGGCAACCTTGGAGAGGTGGAGATCAACCCGAGCAACATGAAAAAGAACAAAGATCACCGGGTTTGGCACTTTTTTCTTTTTTTTGATTAGCAATGTCTAACTAAATAGTAAGAAAAATTTTGAGAAAATGTAATAAAACAAAATGTCACTGTGTCATGTTTCACATGACTGTCATATGCCTTTAAGTGTTCTCTGTTTGCTCCTTCCTTTCCTCTGGTTTAGTTCATGCTGTATAGATAGCCCCACCCCTTTTCCCAGTAAGGCATTTCAGCTTCTAGACTCATGTCATGAAGCAGATCACATTATGATCTTTTGACCTATCCGATGTTCATTGATGTAAGATTCTCTCAGTTTATGGAATAAACTTCACAAGATCTACAAGGTGTCATCTGGATCGAGTCACTGCCTGTGATATTCAACTAAGATTGGAGTTATCGCTATCTCATCACGACTGTAAGTTACAGAGATCACACTTTCAGTGCTTAGATTGGAGAGACAGAACAGTCAAAAGATCAGTGAAATGTCTTCATAGAATCCTTGCTAGCTTTGGATACACAGTGAGATGTTATATGGACACTGGAATAGCAGCTGACAGCAGCCATCTCTACACAACCCTGTACATGTCTGCAAGTGTATCTCAGCATAACACTCATCAGTGTCGGGACAAATTACTGATGTGAATGTCTTACAACTGCAAGTTTATACGCTGCATCTGTATGCATTAGCACATAGCTTGTCTGTGAAATCTTGTAAGAAAGTGAAAGAAAACTTTTCTGCCACCATTGCCTAGGAAACCTGAACTCACCCACAGAAAAATGTATACATTTCTCTGTAAACTTTCTATCAACCCCTCTCCTTGCTAACATGATGTTTCAGGAAAGTAATATACAGTCTGGGGAAACTAATACACAACCGCAATCAGAGCTTCATCCAGAGCAGGACTTAGATAAAAGAGAAAAACGCTTAACAAAACCAACCTGGAAAGTGCAAGAGAATCTTAATGCTGACAAGGAAGAATTGCTGTCTAATATTAATGACTTGTGGTCTAATACTGTTAAATGCATGTGCTGCTCTCTCCCAACCATCTCATGAACCATTACAACTAGAGGGCGCTATCCAGCAATTGAATGTTGCTTATGAGAATTATCAAAGACTGTGTGTTAAATATATCGCTCTCTTAAAGCGGTACAACACTCAAAGGTCATTGGAAGAATTAATGAGTTTTGAGGAGCTCAATCTTGAAAGAGACAATTTGGTGCGAAAAAAGACAAAGGCAGAAGTGAGAATAACACAGCTCCATGAATCCAGATCTCATCGCTCTGCATCTACTATTCTCATTCTTCTCATTTTCCTCTCCTCTGTTCCCAAAATCCATTCACTATATCCCTCTGCTCCTCCCAAACATTTGTATATTGCGTCCTCACAGCTTCCCTCACCCCTCTATGGCACCCACCACCTCCTCCTATTACTCCACTCTCCCACTGACCCAAACACCTCCACTAGTAGTTTCTCACGCTCCTGCACATCCCGCTCCCATGCCACCTTTCTCACCCTTCTCCTCCTCATATAACCGCGGGGGACATCTCCCCGAATCCTGGCCCTCCACCACCTCCCTCACCCGCACAAAGCCCTCCCGCCTCCACGTCCTGCCGCAACCCCCCCGCAACTTAGTATCTGTCCCCCTGCTCCCTAAAATCTCCCCCCCCGTTTTCATGTGCACTCCTGAACGCCCAATCGGTGTGCAACAAGCTTACCGCCATCCACGACCTCTTTGTTTCCCGCTCCCTCAACCTCCTGGCGATCACAGAAACCTGGATCCAGGCCACTGACTCTACCTCCCCTGCTGCACTCTCCTACGGCGGTCTCACCTGGACCCACTCACCCAGGCCCAACGGTCGTAAAGGTGGTGGGGTTGGCCTGCTCCTGTCACTGCTGAGCACCTTCCGAGTCCTCCCAAACCCCCCTCCCTATCCTTCTCCTCCTTCGAGACCCACTGCGTCCGACTATTCTCCCCAACCCCACTGAAGATTGCTGTGATATACCGGCCTCCTGGATCCATACCCCGCTTCCTGGAAGACTTCTCCTCCTGGCTACCCTTCTTCCTCTCCTCTGAGCTACCCACAATCATCCTTGGGGATTTCAACATCCCTGTCAACCTCGACAACCCGGACACATCCCGTCTCCTCCACTTAACCTCCTCCTTTGCACTTGCACAGTGCATACAATCCACCACCCACTCCGACGGTAATATCCTTGATCTTGTCTTCTCCAACCGCTGCGCTCCCCCACAACCTCACTAACACCCCCTTCCCTCTCTCTGACCACAACCTGATTACCTTCTCTATCTCCTCGTCCTCCAATGCCTACCCCTCCAAATGTCACACTACTACCAGCCGTAACCTCCGCAACCTTAACCCTGCCTCCCTCCACTCTGCAGCTGATCAACTCCACGACCGCATCCTCCCCCTGTCCTGCCCCGACTTGGCTATGACCGCCTACAACAACGCGCTGTCAACAGCCCTTGACTCACTAGCGCCTTTAACCACACGCAACATCAGACCCCGACCGCTCCAGCCCTGGCAGACTGATCACACCAAAACCCTCAAACGACACAGTCGTGCCCTGGAGCGACTATGGTGCAAAACCAAATCCCAACAAGCCTTCACCCGCTACAAATCTGCCTTCCACACCTACACCTCCTCCCTCCATACTGCCAAACAAGCCTACTTCCTGACCCTCATCAAGGCCCTCTCCTCCAATCCTCGCTGACTCTTCTCCACCTTCAACTCTCTACTCTCACCACCCCCACCCCCACCTCCACCCAGCACCTCACTCACTGCCCTTGAGATTGCCAATCACTTCAAAAACAAGATTGACACAATTCGCAAGGACATTGTCGCAACTCACACGCCCTCTCAACCCGTCCCCTCTCACACAGCTACCCCCCCTCATCCCCCCTCCCCCTCGACATTACCCGCAGGGACTTCGTCGCTGCTCAAACTCTCTCCAACCCCCTTCACCCTCACTCAGCTACCCCCTCATCACCCCTCTCCCACGGCCCCACCACTGCTCTGCTCTGACCTCCTCTCCCACCCCACCCTACATTCCTCATACTGAAGCTCCCCCAACACTCCGGACACTCAGTTGTATCTTATGTCTCAGATTCTTCACACATCTCTCCAGAACGTCAACTCCGTGTCACAGCAGCCAAACTACTCAATCAATGTCTCTTCTCTGCACCTACTGTACCTCAAGACGATTTGCCCTTATATCCTCCAATACATCAGACTGCAACATCTCAGCTAGCCGCAGACACTGGTGCAGGGGCGGACTGACCATTCGAGCACTCGGGCACTGCCCGAGGGCCTGGGGTCAGTAGGGGGCCCCATGAAATGCCTCTGGTACCTTTTATAGACTTTTTTGGGTGTGCTTTGAGTGTGGGCAAGGACACAGGGGCCCCATGATCCCCTATTACCCAGGGGCCCCATGAGTTGTCAGTTCGCCCTTGCACTGGTGTGTATTTAATAGACCACCCACCTTACTTTGGCACCAACAGCGTGCCTCCTAACAAACACACACAAGATGTCTTCTGGATTGAGTCACTGCCTGTGTCATTCAACTAAGATTGGAGTTATCACTATCTCATCACAACTGTAAGTTACAGAGATCACACTTTCAATGCTTAGATTGGAGAGACAGAACATATATACATATACATACACATATATATATACATATATATATATATATACATACATACATACATATATGTATATATACATACATATATGTATATATATACATACATACAGTATATATATATATATATATATATACACACACACACACAGTATATATATATATATATATATATATATATATATATATATATATATATATTGTGCCAATATATTTGGGAAGAATATAAAAAAAAAAAATAAATAAATAATAAAAAAAAAATATATATATATATATATATATAAACATATATATTTATTGTGTGAATATATTTGGGAAGAATGTTTTTAAATATATTTTTCTTCCATGTGGGTATGTCTTGGGGGGGAAGGGTGTCAAGAAGATTTTTCTGCAGCAAATAGGATCCTGCTTTATTAATGTTTTTATGCCTTCCTCTGGACAATCTGTGGGTATAGGATTATGTATATGGAGGTTTTCTATTTCTTTCTTTCTTTTCTTCCTATTGGTTGACCTAGGTGGACTTGTGTCTTATGTACGTTCCATTTAGAGTGGAAAACGTGTTTATCTCCGATCCGGAACGTATACTGTATTTGAAATTATTGTCACTATAAAAGAGATCCGATGTTTATTGTCGGAAACGCTAATTTTGCTTTATTATAAATTATGTTTTTAGAAGGGAAAGGAGGGGGCGTATTTCTATGTATGATGATGGAACTGCTGAGAATGTCACGCCGCGTCTTTGGAGAAATGGCGCAGTTATGCCCATTGAGGTGGAGTATCATGCCGGGGTGCGCTGACTTGAGTTACGATGATTATATTATTATTGTGTCATTATAAATATTCCCGGGAGCAGGAGAATGTCGCTGTACATTGTAATCATATAATGAGAAGAATTAAAAGCGACGTGATGTTTTCTAATTAGCTGTCTAGAGAAAGTCTGCGTTCCAGAAGGTTTACTGCGCACCTTTCCTTCCACCCGGAACCACCTGCCCGTATGTTCCACGGATCAGGCTCTGCACTGACCTCTCATTTTCAGAATGTTATTCACATGGCTGTGAATTGCAAATGTCTGCATAAGCTGTAGTGCCCAAGTCCATTTTTTGGGTGGAATGTGTCAGACTTTGGCTTTTTGTTTCTCCACTTTTTTTTTTGCATCATACCAATACAACCAAAAGAGATAAACACAAGACCGCCAAAACATTTGTCATTGCAACAATTTTCTGGGTGCTGTGGTGCATTATCTGACAGAAATGCAAGGTCCCCCCCCCCCCTGTATTTCTGTCAGGGACGTCCCTAGGGTTGGTGTCACCCGGTGCGTTAACATTTGGTGACACCCCCTCCGACGATCCCCGCAGAATGGATCGGATCTGCGGATTGGGGAGCATAATGGGTCGGAGTCTGATCCATTATACTCAATCCGCAGATCCGATCCATCCTGCGGGGTTCGTCGGCATGCAACCTATACGGGGTGACACCGGACCCGCTCCACGAAAAAGGAAAGTTGTAAAGCAAGCCGACGATCCCCACAGGATGGATCGGATCTGCGGCTTGAGGAGCATAATGGATCGGAGTCCGATCCATTGTGCGCAGTCCGCAGATCCAATCCATCCCGCGGGGATCGTCGGCAAGCAACCTATACGGGGGTGACATCGGACCCGCTCCACGAAAATGTAAGTTGTAAAGCAAGCCAACGATCCCTGGAGGATGGATCGGATCTGCAGATTGAGGATAATGGATCGGAGCCCCATCCATTATGCTCCCCAAGCCGCAGATCCGATCCATCTTGCGGGGATCATCGGCTTGCTTTCGTGGAGCCAGGGGAGAGATCAGTTAACCCCAGGGGCAGACTGACAACTCATGGGGCCCCCGGGCAATAGGGGATCATGGGGCCCCTGTGTCCTCGCCCACACTCGAAAAAGCCAATGAAAGGTACCAGGGGCATCTCACGGGGCCCCCTACTGACCCTGTCCCATCGGGCAGTGCCCGAGTGCTCCAATGGTCAGTCCGCCCCTGGTTAACCCCATATAGGTTGCATGCCGACGATCCCCACAGGATGGACCGGATCTGCATATTGAGCATAATGGATTGGAGTCCGATCCATTATGCTCAATCCGCAGATCCGAACCATCACGTGGGGATCGTCGGCATGCAACCTATACGGGGTGACACCGGACCCGCTCCACGAAAAGGTAAGTTGTAAAGCAAGCCGACGATCCCCGCAGGATGGACGGGATCTGCATATTGAGCATAATGGATCGGAGTCCAAACCATTACGCTCCCCAAGCCGCAGATCCGATCTATCTTGCGGGGATCGTGGGCTTGCTTTCGTGGAGTTCGGGGAAAGATCAGTTAACCCCGTATAGGTTACAAGCCGACGATCCCCGCAGGATGCAAATAGAATGGAAGCAGAAGCAATGTGCCGTCATTGAGATCTTGACGAAAGAGGGGTGCGGGCTCTCCGCCGTTGATGGTCTCCCACTGCGTGGTTTGTCTTCAGTGCTGGTTTGCCCTTCTTTAATTCTTCTTCTTTGGACCATCTGTGCACATTGCTCTTGTCCATGGTGTCATCTTCATCTTCTGTGGATGGCAGACAACCTGCATCCGTCCTTCACCAAGAACTCAATGGCAGCACCATTGGGGACCCCGGGTAATAGGGGATCACGGGGCTCCTGTGTCCTCACCCACACTCAAACCACACCCAAAACAGCCTACGAAAGGTACCAGGGGCATCTTATGAGGCCCCCTACTGACCCCGGGCCCTCGGGCACTGCCCAAGTGCAGGAATGTTCAGTCCGCCCCTGGGCAGCACATCGCTTCTGCTTGGAGTCCATTATTTATCTGCAATGAAGGAGTAACTATGGAGGAAGAGTTACCCTACTAACATAAAATTTGAATGAACCATTTAAGGCACGGGCATCAAACTGGTGGCCCTCCAGCTGTTGCCAAACTACAAGTCCCATGAGGCATTGCAAGATTGACATTTACCAGCATGACTCCCAAAGACAGAGTCATGATGGGACTTGTACTTTCGCAACAGCTGGAGGGCCATCGGTTTGATGGCCAAAAGAAGGTATGTCCACTTTTGCAATATTTTTGGCACAGGCCGTATATTAACATTACAATCTGATTGCCCGTTCTCATTGCATGCACACCGATAATTGTATCTCGAAAATGATTCCCCAGCTAGAAAAATCTATGACAGTTTTGAATGAAAGGACAACTACTCCTGGTGCTCCCCAGCCTCTACTCCATCAGTACATATCATTAGCGGATCATCAATAGAGGAATAAAGCGTGGAGCTCATTAGGCGATCTGCTGATGAATTTCTGACACTTTGTTGTCAGTACAGGGGGAAGCGGCAATAAAATGAGATACTCAGAAAGCCTGCGGGGAGCTAGCTCATCCACTGCTGAACTCCGGGGATTGCTTCTCCAGTGTTCACCTTTACGAGAAAGGCGATCAATAGGACGGTCGTTGCGCAGAAAATCCATCTCTGGATGGACGGGGCTGAGTACTGTGCTTACTGTAGACTTCAATCAGAGTTGGCTCCAGTATGATGAGCTTATTATCTCCAGTACACGAGCTAATAGACTACTTCTACTTCATATTAGACCCGAAACGTGACATGAACCCGATGTTTTAGATAAAGTTTTTTGCTCAAAAGTTCACCTTCCCTTGGAGAATCGGAAATATACAGCATTTTCAAAGAAAACACAAGTGAGCCGGCAAAAAAAAACCATTTCTTTTATTTCTTACGGGATTCATATTCTGTAACTGGAGGCCCAATCATCAAACAAGACACGGCAACAAGTGAACCAATGACATGCCCCCTGTTCTCAAGTCTGCACCCCCTTAGTTCTTAACCCCCGTGGCGGTATTCCCGAGCAGGGGTGGACTGACCATTTGGAAACTCGGGCACTGCCCGAGGGCCCGGGGTCAGTAGGAGGCCCCATGAGATGCCCCTGGTACCTTTTTCATAGGCTTTTTTGAGTTTGGGCAAGGACACAGGGGCCCCATGATCCGCTATTGCCTGGGGGCCCCATGAGTTGTCAGTCCGCCCCTGTTTCCCGAGTGTAGCTCGGGATTAACTTGCAGTACCAAAAGTGGTAACCCCCCCGAGCTACACTCGGGAATACAATGCAGCTTTGCCCAGGGATTCCCTCTTGCACTTACCTTGTCCTTCTCTCCCGCGATGTCCCCCTTGCAGCGTCCCCGGCCATCTCCTCCGTCCAATGCCGGCATCCGTCTTCCGGGTTCCGTTCCCTGTGTCAGGAATCCCGGCCGCATACGAGTATGCGCATGCGCAGCACACCGGTGCGCGTTAGCCAGCGAGCACTGGGGCTTGGGCGATCGCGGCGGCACTCGTGTTTGCAGACGCACGCCTGGCACCAATGAGAGCACAGGGCGCACTATTTAGACCAGCCCTGTGCTCCTCCAAACTGCCGTATGGTCTTGTTTTCTGTGTTCCTGATTGCTCCTGTATCCTTGTTTGATTTGTTGCCGACCCAGCCTGATCCTGTTGTCCTCTCCTGTCCTGACCTTCTGCTCATCCTGACTATTCTCTGCCTGATCCTGATTGCCTGACCTCCTGTTGCTGAACCCGGCCCGTGACCTGTTTATTCTTTTGCCTACCGCTCTGTACTATTTGCTCCGCTGTTACCAACCCGGCCTGTCTGACTACGGTATACCTCTTCACGTCTTGCTCTGATCTGTTATCCACCATTGGCGGCTACCTCTACCACAGCTGGTTGTACTTGGGCGTCGCGACCTGGTCTCAGGCTACTTCAAGTCCATCCCCACCATCAGGGGCTCTGGTGAATCAGCAGACTGAGGCTTAGACACCGCGCCCTGAGGAATTCCGGTCTGTGGGTCGCTAGAGGCTACTGCCAGTTGCCTCCTGACACCCTGCGACTTCGGGACGTACGGGGGACGGAACTGGCGAGAAATTTAAAAATGTTAAAAAGTGACATTCACTAAATACACTAAAATCACACAGTATAACATTCCTGTATCAAACCATTTCACATACATTGTGTCCCGAGTGCTTTGTCCGGCGCCCTGCCTGCATTTTTACCGCCCTTTCTGCCTGGAAACTGAGAAACGTCCATGGCGTCCAAAAAGCGTCCCTTTAGGTCAGACGCGGTTTTAGACCGGCTAGAGAACAGCGATAGTAAATCAGAACCACTTGCAGAATTGAGTGATAATGATTGGTGGGGGAAATTCTCCTCATCAGACACTGAAAACGATTCTGCGACTGAGCTCAGCGATGTGCGAACTTGGCGCTCTATTTCACATTTCAGTGTTTTTGGTTTGATTATATTATTGAATTACATTTATTATTATTATATTATTATTTTTTATGATTATTTATTAAATTATAATTTATGATTTCGTGTTTCAAGTTTTATCCTCCCCGGGATGTTTACTAGACTCTTGTTCGGACAGATTTCAGTGAGTTATTCCTAAAAATTACAGACCGACAATAAAAAAACAACATATTTCCATGCAAAAAAAATGTACCGCTTTGAGCACAGAAATACTGACATCATCACGCTGCTAGGGAGGTTAATCCTGTTTATGGCCCCCTGTAGCATCAATGCCGGTGTAAGCCGTGTACCGGGGTGGGCTCCCCAGGATACAGTGAATGTGTAAGCCGTGTACCGGGGTGGGCTCCCCAGGATACAGTGAATGTGTAAGCCGTGTACCGGGGGGGGCTCCCCAGGATACAGTGAATGTGTAAGCCGTGTACCGGGGGGGGCTCCCCAGGATACAGTGAATGTGTGAGCCGTGTACCGGGGTGGGCTCCCCAGGATACAGTGAATGTGTAAGCCGTGTACCGGGGGGGGCTCCCCAGGATACAGTGAATGTGTAAGCCGTGTACCGGGGTGGGCTCCCCAGGATACAGTGAAGTCACGAACGAGGAAAGCAACCCCAACACCAGCTTTTGTCACAACAGAATTTTACTTAGATGTGGCAAATAAACACAACCACAAATGCTGGGAACATACAATAAATTTACATACACCCCCAGCCCAAAGGCTGAGACCCTTGTTCTGCACAGCACGGCGCCTCCTGATGGATGAAGGTAGAAAGTGAAGTAATTTACCTACTGGGGGCACAACTAAGCTGCCACACATTACCTGTTATTACCCTACAGAGCAGGAATCAGTGTATGGGGGTACGGTATGGGCTAGCCTGCGGTGCAGCACAACAGCTTACAATCTTACACAAATCTACAGTATTCCCCCTCCCATAACTGGTCCTGTAGCACGTGCCTGAGTATTCCTTCTGAGCAAAACGCCAGTCTGGCTTGAGTTTGTAGGATTTAATCAGCTCTCCAATGTGAAATGTCACTTTAAGTTGTGGAGTCCTTCCAATAATCAGTAACAACACTTGTGGCCTGACACAAACAGAGACCCTAACTAACTATAGGCCTGGACTCAGTCTCTAGGTGCCAACACTGAAATGAGGTGCCTACACGATCTTACCGACCCGTGTCTGCTTTGCATCCACTGGTGACTCTGAGCAGAACAAATGTCTCTCCAACAGGCCTGCGATATTGTACTGTATGCTGCGTTGTTCCTCGGCTCTCATCAGCTTCCTGGCAGCAATCTCACCCAGATGCAGCTCACACGGCCCCTTCATTCAGCATTCTCCAGAACATGGCTCCTGCATTCAGCATCGTCCAAAACATGGCTGCAGTCTCCTCTTCCTGTTCACTAAAAACCCCACCTCTTCATGAATATACAAATATCTATGCAGTCTGAGGCTGTGTTAGAAAAAAACAGTGACATCTTGTGGCTAAACCGCAGAATGTCAGTCAAAACATCAATTTACTCCGCACCATAATTTACTGCACACAGTGTTCAAACAATGAGAGCTGTTTCCCCATCTCACACCGGCATGCCGTCTTTTGTAATAGTTGTCTATGAGGCCCCCCCGGATTCTTGCCGGTGGTAGAGCTGCCCATTCGTCTCGGCAAAATGCCTCCTGACCTTGCCTTGCCTGAAAATGCCATGCAAAGTATTCGCTGGTCTTGCATGAACCGCATGTTTCGGTTCTCCCCCAGAGTGGCTCGTTGATATTAAAGCGGAGTTCTGCCTGCAAAAAAAAAAAAAAAAGTCAGCGGCTACAAAAACTGTAGCCACTGATTTTTAAAATACAGACACTTACCTGTCCCTCGGTCCAGCGGTGTCCTCACCACCATGGCTGGTTTCGCTGGTTGTCTTCTCTCCCCGGAGCCGGCATCTTCAGTATGGGCACCCAACTGTGACAGCTTGCGACTTCACAGCCGGGTGCCCACTGCGCATGTGCGAGAAGCGCTGCTCTTTGTGTATGGCTCTGTAGTCTTCTGGGACCTGTCACGTGTCCCGGAAGACTATGGGGAGGACAATTTCCACTTCCGCTCGCCTGTCAAATTGGGGTACCCGCTCCCCAAAGGTGCCAATCCTTAATGGGGAGCGGTGGACAAAGGCTTAAAGCGGAAATTCCCCTTTTGGGTGGAGCTCCACCGTAAGGTCAGGAGACTGTGATGGCCACTCCAGAACCTTTGCCTTTTTCTGCTGCAACTTTATTGATTTAAAACATTTATCCCAAAAAGAAAAAAACTGTTGCTGTAATGGATTATAAAGTGTGAGCTGGAGCTCGGTTTCAATTTGATATTGTATTCAAATCTGATTGCACATTTAACACTCCCATCCCCCCTGACTCACAATGCTGCTGTGTCATGTGCTCATTCCTCCAAAATGGTGTCTCAGTAATACAGGTGGTGTGTTACTGCCCAGAGAGTGTGTGTGGGGGGCAGGATGAAGCGGGAGATTTCACACAGAGCCCACACTTCTTACACAGCATGGAAGCAAGGGGAAGAGGAACACAGTCTGCTCTGCTCACACAGCAGGGAAGCGAGGGGGAAAGAGCAACACAGCCTGCACTGTTCACACAGCAGGGAAGCGAGGGGGAAAGAGCAACACAGCCTGCACTGTTCACACAGCAGGGAAGCGAGGGGGAAAGAGCAACACAGCCTGCACTGTTCACACAGCAGGGAAGCGAGGGGGGAAGAGGAACACAGCCTGCACTGTTCACACAGCAGGGAAGCGAGGGGGGAAGAGGAACACAGTCTGCACTGTTCACACAGCAGGGAAGAGAGAGGGGGGAGTAGCACAGCCTGCTAACATAGAAGGGAATAAAGGGGGGGGGGGGGGTAGGTACACAGCCTGCTCACACAGCAGGGAAGTTAGGGAGGAGAATAACACAACCTGCTCTGTTTATACAGCAGGGAGGCAAGGGAAGAGAGGAACACGGCCTGCTCTGCTCACATAGCAGGGAAGCAAGGGAAGAGAGGAACGCGGCTTGCTCTGCTCACACAGCTGGGAAGCGGGGTGGAGAGGAACACACTGGATAACCCTGTGTACTCTCCTGCACTCCAGGAAATAAATTGCCCAAGGGAGTCCAAGGGAACTAGGACAGAGAAGTGAGGGGGGAGAGAAACAGCCTGCTATGCTCACACAGCAGGGAGGCAAGGGAAGAGAGAAACACAGCCTGCTCTGCTAACATAGAAGGGAAGATGGGGAGAGAGGAACACAGCCTGCTCACACAGCAGGGAAGTTGGGGGGGAGTAACACAGCCTGCTCTGATCACATAGCAAGGGAAGAGAGGAACACAGCTTGCTCTGCTCACACAGCAGGGATGCAAGGGCATAGAGGAACACAGTCTGCTGTGCTCACACAGCTCACACAATAGAGAAGTGAGGGGGAGAGGAACACAGCCTGCTCTGTTCACACAGCTGGGAGGCAATGGAAGAGAGGACACAGCCTTCTCTGCTAACATAGAAGGGAAGAGAAAGGTGAGAGGAACACAGCCTGCTCTGCTCACACAGCAGAGAAGCAGGGTGGAGAGGAACACAGCCTGCTCTGCTCACACAGCAGGGAAGCGAGGGAGGTGGAACACAGCCTTCTCTGCTCACACAGCAGGGAAGGGTGAGGAGAGAGGAACACAGCCGGGATGGGTGGGGAGAGAGGAACACGGGCTTCTCTGCTCACACAACAGAGAAGCGAGGGGGAGAAGAACACAGCCTGTTCTGCTCACACAGCAGGGAAGCAAGGGAGGTTGAACACAGCCTGCTCTGCTCACAAAGCAGGGAAGTGAGGGGGGGGACGACACAACCTACTCTGATCACACAGCAGGGAAGCGAGGGGTGAGAGGAACACAGCCTGTTTTGCTCACACAGCAGGGAAGGGTAGGGAGAGAGGAACACAGGCTTCTCTGCTCACAACAGAGAAGCGAGGGGGGAGAGGAACACAGCAGCCTACTCTTCTCACTCAGCAAGAGAGAGCAGGTTGAAGAGGAACACAGTCTCTGCTCTGCTCACACAGCAGGGAAGGGTGGGGAGAGAGGAACACAGCCTGCTCTGCTCACACAGCAGGGAATACAAAGGTTACAGGAACTGTGCCTGCTCTGCTCACACAGCAGGGAAGGGTGGGGAGAGAGGAACACAGGCTTTTCTTCTCACACAGCAGGGAAGCAAGGGGGAGAGGAACACAGCCTACTCTGCTACACAGCAGGGAAGCGAGGGAGGAAACACAGCCTGCTCTGCTTCACAAGCAGGGAAGTGAGGAGGACACAGCCAGCTCTCTGCTCACACAGCAGGGAAGGGTGGGGAGAGAGGAAACACATGCTTCTCTGCTCACACAACAGAGAAGCAATTGGGGGGGGGAGGAACACAGCCTGCTCTGCTCACAAAGCAGGGAAGCGAGGCGTGATGAACACAGCCTGTTTTGCTCACACAGCAGGGAAGGGTAGGGACAGAGGAACACAGGCTGCTCTGCTCACAACAGAGAAGCGAGGCGGGGGAAGGAACACAGAGCCTACTCTGCTCACACAGCAGGGAAGCAAGGGGTTGAACACAGCCTGCTCTGCTCACAAAGCAGGGAAGTGAGGGGGGAGAGGAACACAGCCTACTCTGGTCACACAGCAGGGAAGCGCTCACACAGGGTGGGGAGAGAGGAACACAGCCTGTTTCTGCTCACACAGAGAAGCGAGGGGGGAGAGAGGAACACAGCCTACTCTGCATACACAAGAGAAGCAGGGGGGAGAGGAACACAGCCTACTCTTCTCACTCACAGCAGGGAAGCAGGTTGAAGAGGAACACAGTCCTGCTCTGCTCACACAGCAGGGAAGGGTGGGGAGAGAGGGAACACAGCCTGCTCTGCTCACACAGCAGGGAATAGGGTTACAGGAACTGTGCCTGCTCTGCTCACACAGCAGGGAAGGGGGGGAGAGAGAACACAGCTTCTCTGCTCACACAGCAGGGCGAGAGAAGCAAGGGGGGAGAGGAACACAGCCTGCTCTGCTCACAAAGCAGGGAAGGGAGGGAGGACACAACAGAGAAGCAAGGGAGGGAACAAGCCTGCACAAAGCAGGGAAGCGAGGGAGGGATGAACACCCTGCTCTGCTCACAAAGCAGGGAATTGGGGGGGGGGCACAGCCTGCTCTGCTCACATATTAGGGAAGCGAGGCGTGAGTGGAACACAGCCTGTTTTGCTCACACAGCAGGGAAGGGTAGGGAGAGAGGAACACAGGCTTCTCTGCTCACAACAGAGAAGCGAGGGGGGAGAGGAACAGAGCCTACTCTGCTCATACAGCAAGGAAGCAGGGTGGAGAGGAACAAAGCCTGCTCTGCTCACACAGCAGGGAAGCGGGGTGGAGAGGAGCACAGCCTGCTCTGCTCATACAACAGAGAAGCGAGGGTGAAGAGGAACACAGCCTACTCTTCTCACTCAGCAGGGAAGCAGGTTGAAGAGGAACACAGTCTGCTCTGCTCACACAGCAGGGAAGGGTGGGGAGAGAGGAACACAGCCTGCTCTGCTCACACAGCAGGGAATAGAAAGGTTACAGGAACTGAGCCTGCTCTGCTCACGCAGCAGGGAAGGATGGGGAGAGAGGAAAACAGGCTTTTCTGCTCACACAGCAGGGAAGAGAAAGGTGAGAGGAACACAGCCTGCTCTGCTCACACACAGCAGGGAAGAGAAAGGTGAAAGGAACACAGCCTGCTCTGCTCACAGCAGGGAATGGTGGGGAGAGAGGAACACAGGCTACTCTGCTCACACGGCATGGAAGCGGGGGTGGAGAGGAACACAGCCTACTCTGCTCACACAGCAGGGAAGAGAAAGGTGAGAGGACCACAGTCTGCTCTGCTCACACAGCAGGGAAGGGGGGGGAGAGAGTAACACAGCCTGCTCTGCTCACACAGCAGGGAAGAGAAAGGTGAGAGGAACACAGCCTGCTCTGCTCACATAGCAGGGAAGGGTGGGGAGAGAGGAACACAGCCTGCTCTGCTCACACAGCAAGGAAGTAGGGTGGAGAGGAACACAGCCTGCTCTGCTCACACAACAGAGAAGCAAGGGTGGAGAGGAACACAGTCTACTCTTCTCACTCAGCAGGGAAGCAGATTGAAGAGGAACACAGTCTGCTCTGCTCACACAGCAAGGAAGGGTGGGGGGAGAGGAATACAGCCTGCTCTGCTCACACAACAGGGAAGAGAAAGTTGAGAGGAACACAGCCTGCTCTGCTCACACAGCAGGCAAGGGTGGGGAGAAAGGAACAAATCCTGCTTTGCTCACACAGTAGGGAAGAGAGAGGTGAAAGGAACCCAGCCTGTTCTGCTCACACAGCAGGGAAGGGTGGGGAGAGAGGAACACAGGCTTCTCTACTCACACAGAATGGTAGCGGGGTGGAGAGGAACAGAGCCTGCTCTGCTCACACAGCAGGAAAGAGAAAGGTGAGAGGAACACAGCCTACTCTGCTTACACAGCAGGGAAGGGTGGGGAGAGAGAGAAACACAGCCTGCTCTGCTCACACAGCAGGGAAGTAGGGTTGAGAGGAACACAGCCTGCTCTGCTCACACAACAGGAAGGGTGGGGAGAGAGGAACACAGGCTTCTCTGCTCACACAACAGAGAAGCGAGGTGGAGAAGAATATAGCCTACTCTGCTCACACAGCAGGGAAGCGAGGGAGGTGGAACATAGCCTGCTCTGCTCATAAAGCTGGGAAGTGAGGGGGGGCAACAGAGCCTGCTCTGCTCACAAAACAGGGAAGTGAGGGGGGAACACAGCCTGCTCTGCTCACACATCAGGGAAGCGAGGGTGAGAGGAACACAGCCTGTTTTGCTCACACAGCAGGGAAGCGTGGGGGGGGAGCACAGCCTGCCCTGCTCATACAACAGGGAAGTGAGGGGTGAGAGGAACACAGCCTGCTCTGCTCACACAGCAGGGAAGGGAGAGGGGAAATTATCACAATCTTCTCTGCTCACACAGCAGGGAAGGTAGAGGGGAGAGGAACACAGCCTGCTCTGCTCATACAGAAGGAAAGCAAGGGATGAGAGCTGGCTGCTGCATAACACACAGAAGTCCCAGCTCTGTCACTGCTCACAGTTGGGGGATGAGGTAAGTGAGAGAGAGCTGCACACCGCCGGCCGAGCTCCCAGCTACATATGGATGGAGACGATTCATGGCGTAAATCCACCAATGGGGCTGTGATTTAAACTTCCTTACATGTCCAGGTGTGGAGTCATCAGCTAACTCAGTCCTTGGATGGGCTTTTAACTGTTTGTGTAAAAAGTCTTCAGTTCTGTGTATTTACTACGCCGGAGATTATAGGTATAGTCACACACAAGGGCGGACTGACAACTCATGGGGCCCCCGAGCAATAGGGGATCATGGGGCCCGTGTCCTTGCCCAATGTCGGAGATCGCCGCGCCGCTGGGCTCGGCGCAGGCGCAGTACACCGCCCTGTACGCGGGCGCCGGGACTTGGCCGACCGCGGCAACCAGGTTCGCGATGCGCAGTAGAGACCACGGGCGCGCGCCTGGCACCAATGACAGCGCAGGGCGGGATATTTAAACGGCCCTGAGCTGTCATTCAGTGCCTTTTGGTCTTTCTGAATCCTGTGAACCTGTTAACCTGTCAAAATAAGTTGCTGACCCGGATTGTGCCCTGACCTTGCTGTTTCTCCTGTTCTTGACCCTTGCTTGCCTGACCTCTCTCCTGAATGCCCCCTATTGGATCTGACCTGCTGTTGCTGACCTGGCGTGTGACCCGACTATTCTTTGCCCGCTGCTCTGTACCGCACCGTCCCCATAGTTACCGGCTTGTATGACCTTGCACTTGCTCAGCAATCCATCCATCCCATCCGTCCCTCTCAACGGGGTCTCCAGACCTCCTCATACCTGGCTCTCTCCCGTGGGAGCCCCTGGCGAATACCCCTACCACTGACGGGTGTCCTCAGTAGTCACGACCTGGTCCCAGGGTACTCCAAGTCCATCCCCACCATCAGGGGCCCTGGTGAACAAGTACTCTGGGGCTTAGACTCCGTGCGCTGGGAACATCCGATCAGTGGAGTGCTAGTGGTACCGCCGGGCGGTCCCTTACAGTACCAAAAGGCCATGACTGAGCCTAGAGGAGGCCCTCCCCGCTAGAGGAAATTTGCAGGCACCTAGCTAATTTGACGCAGGCCGTTAACGGCCCTGCAGGACAGATGTATGCAGCTGGAGAATCGCTTACAGACTTGCTCTATATCTGACCCTGCCCACAGGCCCCGGTGTCTGCACCCCCGGCCCTGGTAGCTCAGGAGCCAGTCTCAGGGGCTTCCGCCCCGCTCCCTATGGCGGAACCCCGAGTACCCTTACCGGAGCGTTTTCACGGGGACCGCACACGCTTCCGGTCATCCGTGATTCCTGTCTCTTGTTCTTTGAGCTACAACCCCGTACCTTTCTGACCGAAATGTGAAGGTAGGATTCATTATTTCACTATTACAGGGTGATCCCCAGGATTGGGTCCACGGCTAAGGGGAAACAATGATCCTCACCTGGGATCGGTCAATAGTTTTTTTGAAGCAATGGCCATCTTGTATGATGACCCACAGCGGGGCAGCCTCTGCCGAAGCGACCTTATATGCGCTCCGGCAGGGCCGGCAGCCGGCAGCCGGCAGAGGAATACGCCTCTGATTTCAGGCGGTGGATGGGGGACACACGCTGGAACGAGTTTGCTCTATTGCACCAGTTCCGTATGGGGACTCTCCGATCCCTTGAAAGATGAGCTGGCCGGGTGGAGGTTCCCGAGTCTCTAGAAGACCTTATTGCCCTGACAATTAAAATTGACCGAAGACTGCGGGAACGCAGGCTCGAGAGGGTTCCGGCCGAGGGTCGCGGTCGAAAATGCCTGGGGTCCCATTCCTAGGCCCCAGCCAATCAACCCGACAAAGCATCCAGAACCCACCACCAGGAGATGCTCCGGAACCTATGCAAGCTAGGCCTGGCGCGGCCTAAATTACCACCGGTAGGAACGCCAGCGCAGACGAGCCCCAGAACCTCTGCTTTACTGCGGTGTGAAGCTGGTCATTTGGTGCGATCCTGCCCTCAGAAAATGAGTAAGTGCACCCGTTTTTTTCTTCTTGTCTATTAGCAATACCTGTCCTTCGCAATACTTAGTAGTGCCCCTCTCCTTTCAGCTTCCAGAAAGGACCGTGGAGGTGACAGCCATAGTTGATTCGGGGGCATGCAGCTGTTTCCTGGATTTAGGTTTGCTCACCAGCAGGGTATCCCTCTCCAACACAGACAGAAGGGCTTCAACATCTTTTTGGCCGATGGTTCCCAGATAAAATCGGGGGTAGGTTAATCAGGAAACTCCCCCCGTTGCCACTACCATTGCCAACCAGCACACCAGGAATTCCTCAACCTGGACGCTATTGCGTCACCTCTTTTCCCAGTCATTCTGGGGCTCCCATGGTTACAGGCCCATAACCCCCAGATTGACTGGGAAAAACCGGGTCAATCTCGTTCCCTTCCCATACTGTCGGGAAACATTGTCGCACTTCGGGCCCCGCAGGGCCCCGAGTTCTCCTATGCTCCGAAGGAGACTCCGATTTGAAACAGGTTATTCCCGCAGCCTATCATGGGTTCCTGGACGTGTTCAGTAAGCGGGGAGCCGATACCCTGCCCCCCCAACGCCCGTATGACTGTCCAATCGACCTGTTACCAGGCTCTGAAATCCCTTTTGGGCGAATTTTCCCCCTATCTGAGCTTGAATTGGGGGCCCTGAAGGAATTATATTGAGGATAGCCTCCAGAAGGGATTCATCCGCCCCTCCACTTCTCCAGCAGGAGCGGGAATCTTCTTTGTGGAGAAAAAAAGACAAAAGCCTGAGACCTTGTATTCAACTACCGGGAGCTGAACAGGGTCACGATCAAAAATCGTTACCCGTTGCCATTGGTACCAGAAGTGTTTCAGAGCCTAAAGGCTGCAGTCATATTCACAAAACTTGACTTAAGGGGGGCCTATAATCCTGGTACGCATAAGAGAGGGGGACGAGTGGAAAACGGCTTTCCGTACCCGTTTGGCCACTTTGAATACCTGGTCATGCCATTTGGGCTGTGCAATGCACCCAGCCACCTTCCAACATTTCGTGAACGACATCTTCAGGGATTTTTTGGATGTCTTCGTTATCGTCTACTTGGACGACCCACATAGATAACAACGGAGCTTTTTTTTCACCCTCCCTGGAGGATCATAGGATGCATGTGGCGAAGGTATTGGGGCGGTTGCGGCAGCATGGGTATTATATGCTAAGCGGAGAAATGTTGCTTCGAGCAATCTAGCATCAAACGTTTCTAGGCCTGATTTTCTCCACTGCGGGGGTCGCGATGGACCCCCAGAAGGTCTCTGCAATTTTAGATTGGCCTGAACCACGGACAAAAAAGGCGTCCAACGGTTTATAGGGTTCGCAAACTTTTATCGGAAGTTCATCAAGAACTTCTCGGGTCTGGTCTCCCCCTTACTCAAACTAACCAAACTTGGAACCCGATTCAAATGGACACCGGAGGCTCAAGAAGCTTTCGATGCTCTGAAAAAGCTATTTACCTCGGCACCCATCCTGGGCCACCCGGTACGCGGCCCTGCCCTACATCTTGGAGGTAGATGCATCGGAGAATGCGGTAGGATCCATCCTGTCTCAGCGGAAAGGCACCAAAGAATTACTCCAACCCGTTAGCATCTCTCTCGAGGAAACTCACCTCATAGCGGAGAAGAATTACGATATCGGTGATCGAGAGCTGTTGGCTATCCAAAGGAAGCAGCGTTAGAGGAATGGAGGTACCTGCTGGAAGGTGCTGTGCACCCCATATTGATTTTCACAGACCACAAGAATCTGGAGTATCTGAGGACTGCCAAGCGTCTACGCCCACGGCAGGCAAGATGGGGGCCCTGTTCTTTTCCAGATTTAATTTTCATATCACTTACAGGCCCCCGGATCTAAAAATACGAAAGCCCGACGCGCTATCTCGTATGTATTGAGGACTCACGAAGAAGAACTGGTACCCCCCGACACTATCTTGTCTTACTAGGGAACTTCTTGGCACTCCCAGACGGGGACATTCGCTCCAAGTTAATAGAAGCATCTACGGCCACATCAAACTCAACCCAGTTTGGGGTAATCCCTCAGAACAAGGGGGGACTCCTGTGTATGGAAGATTCTCAATCGTGGTACAACTGAGGAGGAAGTCCGGTCCACTGGTTTTGGGGCATTGCCCACGATCACACCGCTGGCAGGGACACTTTGGCCCAGTCAAGACTCTGGAGCTTCTCCGGCGCTCTTTTTGGTGGCCAAACCCTATGGCTAGCGGATTTGCAAGCGCTATGTGAGATCCTGTATCCATCTGCCAGAGGAGCAAACCATCGAGGAGCAAAGGCCTGGGGGCTGTTGCGACCTTGGCCGATTCCCGAACGGCCCTTGGCAGAGGATTTGCGATGGACTTCATAGTCGAAGCTCCTTCGTCGCAAGACCACACAGCAATTCTGGTGGTCATTGATCGCCTATCCAAAATGGCTCACTTTCGTGCCACCCCCAAGGAAGACTCCGTCAGCAAGCCGAGACGGCGCAAACTATTTATACGGGAGATAGTTAGACTTCATGGAGTATCCTGAGGACCTTTGTCGTCTGATCGAGGGGTCCATATTTACGTCTAAGTTGTTGGAGGGATCTGTGCAAGGCCCCTGGACATCAAGATTGGCTCTCTCACTGCGTTCAAAACCCTCAGTCATACGGTCAGACCGAGAGGACGAACCAGACCCTGGGAAGCAATACTTGCGTTGCTAACACGTCTTTCCTGCAGATGATTGGTTGTCACTCTTACCCCTGCGGAGGGTTCGCTGTATAACAACGCAAGCCATTCTGCAACGGTGGCAGTCCCCATTCTTATTTTCGAATCATGGGTTTCCACCCTGTCTTTCTCCCTGATTTGGTCTCTGAATGCCCCAGTTCCAGCAACGCAGGATGCGTTGACCTTCTTCTCCGATCTAATAACGAAAATACTCCGGAAGCCATCGCTCGGGCCCAAGAGGACAATAAGAAGGAGTTTAACAAGAAATGAAGAGGGGATTTGGCGTTGCGGCCTGGGCAGAAGGTGTGGTTGGCCACAACCAACCTAAAGATGCTTTGTCCCTCGAAAAATTGGGGACTTAAATTTGGTGGGGCCTTTTCAGGTAAAGCGGATGGTCAACGAATGTAGTAGCATATGAGCTTATCCTTCCGGACACGTTCAGAATTCATCCAGTCTTCCATGTATCCTGCTGAAGCAGTGGTCCCCGAGATGCCTTCCCAGAACGAGAATCCAGACCCCGGAGGCCATAACGGTTGAAGGACAAGAGGAATTTGAGGTGGAAGCAATCCTTAAGTGCCGAAGAAGGGGGGCCAGACCCAATTCCTAATAAAAGTGGAAGGGCTATGGTCCAGAGGACAATTCCTGGGAACCGGCTCAATAATGTCCACGCACCTAGACTAGTCTGGGAGTTTCTTCGTGATTACCCATGGTGGAGAGATCGGACTTGTGGGCATCCGGAGGTTGCCCGTAGGTAGGAGGGGGGCAATGTCGGAGATCGCGCGCCGCTGGGCTCGGCGCAGGCGCAGTTACAACCGCCCTGTACCCTGCGGGCGCCGGGACTTGGCCGACCGCGGGGCAACCAGGTTCGGCGCATGCGCAGTAGAGACCACGGGCGCGGGCGCCTGGCACCAATGACAGCGCAGGGCGGGATATTTTAAACGGCCCTGAGCTGTCCCCTTCAGTGCCTTTTGGTCTTTCTGAATCCTGTGAACCTGTTAACCTGTCAAAGTAAGTTGCTGACCCGGATTGTACCTGAACCTTGCTGTTTCTCCTGTTCTTGACCCTTGCTTTGCCTGACCTCTCTCCTGAATGCTCCCTATTGGATCTGACCTGCTGTTGCTGACCTGGCGTAATGTGACCCGACTATTCTTTGCCCGCTGCTCTGTACCGCACCGTCCCCAATAGTTACCGTGCTTGTATGACCTTGCACTTGCTCAGCAATCCATCCATCCGTCCCTCTCAAACGGGGGTCTCCAGACCTCCTCATACCTGGCTCTCTCCCGTGGGAGCCCCTGGCGAATACCCCTACCACTGACGGGTGTCCTCAGTAGTCACGACCTGGTCCCAGGGTACTCCAAGTCCATCCCACCATCAGGGGGCCCTGGTGAACAAGTACTCTGGGGCTTAGACTCCGTGCGCTGGGAACATCCGACAGTGGAGTGCTAGTGGTGTACCGCCCGGGCGGTCCCTTACACCCGCACTCGAAGCACACCTAAAAAAGGTACCAGGGGCATTACATATGGCCCCCTACTGACCCCGGACCCTCAGGCAGTGCTTGAGTGCTCGAATGGTCAGTCCGCCCCTGGTCACACATTATATCTACAGAATCTTGTATTTAGAGGCTTCCCTACTTTAGTCTTTCAGAATATATTTCTGTCTTCCATTTGGTGGATAAATGACGTGAAAAGGGAACGGAGATCATATTTGTGGTATTAAATGGGTATACTTCATGTTGTATCTTCGTGGTTTTCTTTTTCTTCTTGACTATAAATACATTTTGTAAAGTGAACAGCCGGTTTTTTTATTTATTTATTTTTATGTTAACCGCTCTCCCCCCCCCCCCCACCCTATAGCAGAAATAATGCTGCAGGGCGGCAGGGGTGTGTAAAAAGGCAGTAGGGGTGCGTAAAAAAAAGGGCAGGCAGGGGTGTGTAAAAAGGCAGCAGGGGTGCGTAAAAAGGCGGGGGGGTGCGTAAAATCACGTATATATATATTTATTATTATTGGTACTTATATAGTGCAGCGCTTTACATATATATTGTACACTCACATCTGTCCCTAACCCTCAAGGGGCGTACAATCTAAGGTCCCTAACTCACATTCATACATACACATACTAGGGACAATTAACCTACCAGCATGTCTTTGGAGTGTGGGAGGAAATCGGAGAGAACCCGGAGAAAAAACCCACGCAGGCACAGGGAGAACATGAAAACTCCAAGCAGGTGGTGCTGTGGTTGGGATTCGAACCAGCGACCCTAGTACTGCCAAGTGGACATGCTAATCATTTTTGAGCCATTGTGCTGCCCACACAACACATTTGTGATTATTCATTTTCTGGGTAGGGGGTGCGCGCGCCCTACCCATGCCGCCATTGGCGGCCTCACCTGTCGATCACCAGTTCCCAGCCGGTGATTCCCCGCAAGCACCCGGATCGCCGTGTATCACAGACGGGGGAGAGGGACCTGTATGTAAACAGTACAGATCTCTCCCCTGTCAGCTCCTGCACACTGCTTTGTATGGCTCTGCATAGCCATACAAAGCAGCAGGCTTACATTGTTAAGCACACACAGTAAAACAGCGCACAGCACACAGTTAACCCTTTGATTCTCCCACATGTTAACCCCTTGCTGCCCAGTGCCATTAGTACAGTGTCAGTGCCAGGGGCGGACTGACAACTCATTGGGCCCCCCGGCAAAGGGGATCATGGCCCAAACTCAAAAAAGCCTATGAAAAAGGTACCAGGGGCATCTCATGGGGCCCCCCTACTGACTCCGGGCCCTCGGGCAGTGCCCGAGTTTCCAAATGGTCAGTCCGCCCCTGGTCAGTGCTTTTTATTAGCGCTGATCACTGTATTGGTGTCACTGGAGATGTCAGTGACAGTCAGTCCCCCCCCCCAGTGTCAGAATGCCCGCCGCAGTCCTACTATAAGTCGCTGATTGACGCCATTACTAGTATAAAAGAAAAAAAATTCCAGTATAAATGCCGCCATTTGTAGACATCATAACATTCACATAAACCGATTCATTTACACGTATTGGGGTTTTTCTTTTAGCAAAGACACGGAGCAGAATACATTTCGATTTTTTTTAAATTTTTTTTACTGGACATGTTTAACAGCAAAATGTCAAAAATATAGTTTTTTTTCTCAAAATTGTCGGGTTTTTTTTGCGCAAAAAATATAAACCTCAGAGGCGATCAAATACCACCGAACGAAAGCTCTATTTGTGGGAGAAAAAGGACATACATGTAATTTGGGTGCAGCGTTGCACGATCGTGCAATTGTCAAAGTAGCGTATTTACAAAAAAAAATGGCCTGGTCTGGAAGGAGGGGGGGGGGGGGCAAGCAAGTGGTTAAAAAAAATTGTTAGACTTTTTTTGCAGATTCTTTCCATTGTAGCCCTGTATGCAGTATACTTTGTGATCACAATTTGATGGTGTATCTACAATACATAGTTGGTTCAAGCTGCAACAATGTAACTATGTAAAATTATCTAACCCAAAACATCAGCTTTAATTATTTAGGAACTTGGCGTTTTACACGTTTCCCCTTTTTTATTTTATTAATGGTAAAGCTTTGCAGATTAGTTATTTCAATTACACTAATCAGCGATTTGTTTAAAAGCTTCTAAGAAACAATTAGCCACCCAGGGAGTGCATTGTTTTTAATGAGTCACAGACTGGAGCTGTGAAAAGTGGCAGTTAAGCACAACCATTGTGTGGCACAGCAAAAGTAGGAAGCAGATGATGAATATTTAATGAGCACACTCTGTATGGCTGGCCTTATATATATATATATTTTAAAAAAAAATCAAATGAAAAAAAAAATATATATATATATAAAAAAAATTATATATATATATAATTTTTTTAATATATATTTTTTTTTCTAATATATATATATATATATATATGTGTTGTGTGTGTAAATAAAAAAAAAAAAAAATATATATATAATATATATATATATATGTGTGTGTGTGTGTGTAAATAAAAAAAAAAAATATATATATAAATATATATATAATACTATTAAAAAATAGCTATATACATATATATTATATTAAAAAAAATATATATATGTAAATAAAAAAAATATATATGTATATATATATTTTTTTTATGTAATATTTTTTTAAATATATATTATTATATTTATTATATATATATATATATATATATATATATATAATTATATCTAGAGACAACATACTTTATAGGACATTGATTGGATTGTTAAACATTAAAATGATAGGATTATTAACATCAATATTCGTTCAATATTTCTTTTACATATGAACCTAAAAGAATAATTAGACTTTACATTCCCGTTAACACTCACTGTCAATAATAAGTCACACCCGCGGCTCATTCACATGGATGGGGAGTTCACCTCCCAGAGGCGGATGGGTGGCAGTTTGCATTTATTTTTTTTTGTCTGATCTTGCATTGCGATACCATGCTACAGTTGCAAGCAATCAGCACACAACCGCCGGCCAGTCCCATTGACCTCAATTTGTGAGTTTGGACCTAACAAATGTAACTTGCCAAGTTAAATACGTTGCACTAGGAATGGCGCCATCGTGGGTCCAGTAATGGCAGTTGGTGGGTGGTAAAAATGCAGATTACAGCGCCTTGAAAAAAGTATTCCTTCTTCTTGAAATTTTCCACATCTTGTCTGTTACAACCAAAAATATAAATGTATCTTATTGTGATTTTAGGTGATAGATCAACACAAAGTGACATGTCACTAACCTACTAAAACGTCTATGTCAGTGGAGTCTCATGGATTTCTTCACTATGAAGGACACATCGTATCATATACAACATTGTGCCGGCCAAATAAAATCGATAAATGCATGAATGAGCTTTACTTGACGATTTTTTTTGTAACCAGCATGATCTGGTTTTAGAACGAAGAATGAGTGGGTGCCTTTCTCATCAGACTCCCCCTTAGTGTCCGCATCATAGTCCCCCCCTTACATTAGTGTCCTCATCAGAACCACATCAAAGTGCCATTAGAGTCCCCATCATAGTCCAACCTAATATCAGTGTCCCCATCATAGTCCCCCCTGACTTACATCAGTGTCCCCATCATAGTCCCCCTCTTACATTCAGTGTCCCCATCATAGTCCCCCCCCTTACTTCAGTGTCCCTTGTCATCATAGTCCCCCCGTTAACATCAGTATCCTCATCATTAGTCCCCCCTTAGCAATCAGTTGTGCCCATCATAGTCCCCCCTACATCAGTATTCCCCATTCATAGTCCCCCCTTACTCAGTGTCCCCATCATAGTCCCCCCTTACATTAAGTGTCCGTCATATCAGAACCACATTCACAAGTGTCATTTAGAGTCCCCATCATAGTCCAACACCTTAATATCAGTGTCCCCATCATAGTCCCCCCGTTACATCAGTGTCTCATCAGCACAACTCTTACATCAAAGTGCCATCCGAGTCCCCCCATAGTGTCCCCATCATAAGTCCCCATTACATCAGTGTCCTCATCAGAACCACATCAAAGTGCCATGTCTATAGAGTCCCATCATCATAGTCCAACCTAATATCAGTGTCTCCATCATTAGTCCCTCCTTACATCAGTGTCAAACGTCCCCATCAGTACCAACTCCTTACATCAAAGTGCCATCAGAGTCCCCCCTTTAGTGTCCCCATCATAGTCCAACTAACATCAGTGTCACCCATCATAGTCCCCCTATACATCAATGTCCCCATCATAAGTCCCATCTCCTTACATGCAATGTCCCCCATCATAGTCCCTCCCTCTTACAATCAATGTCCCCAGTCATAGTCCCCCCTTACATCAGTGTCACCCATCACTTAGTCCCACCTTACATATCAGTGTCCCATCAGAACCACTCCTTACATCAAAGTGCCATCAGAGTTCCCCCTTATATTTCAAAGTCTCCATCAAATTCCCCCATTACATCAGTATCTATATATAGTCCCCCCCATACATCAATGTCCCTGTCAGAAAGTCATCTCTTACATTGATTGTCCCACTTATAGTCTGTGTCCCCATCGTAGCCTCCCTTACATCCGAGTCCTCATCAAAGTTCACCCTTACTCATCAAAGTCCCCATCAGATGCCTTGCTTTTATCAGTGGTCCCCATCAGAGCCTCCCGTACCTTACATCAATGTCCCTATCAGGAGTCATCTGTTCAATTAGTGTTTACCATCTTAGTCCCCCTTACATCAGTGTCCCATCAGATTCCCCCTTACATTCAAGTGTCGCCATCAAGAGTCCCCCTTACACAGATTAATCAGATTCCCCTGTCCAGTATCCATCAGAGTCCCCCTTACAGTCAATGTTCCCATACAACCGTCCCCATCAGATTTTTCCGCGCTAGTCCCCAAGTCTGTCCCATCACATCCCCTGAATGTCCCTCATTATAGTCCATCACCTGCCATTTACATCAAGTCTCCCACATCATGCATTTCCCAACCCGTCCTCCTTACAAATCTATAGTGTCCACCTTCAGAGTTCCCAACACCACGTCCTCCCTTACCATCAGTTGTCTCCCCATCAAGACCCCCTCCCTTAGTATCCAGTGTGTCCATCAAAGTCCCCCATTACATCTGTGTCCATACAGAGTGCACTCCTGCGTAGATCATACGTAGCCCATCAATGTCCAGCCTTACATCCCACATCAGTGTCTTCCATTAGTCCCTCCTTTACATTCCGTGACCATCATCAGCCCCCGTATCCCATACAATCAAAGTGCCAATCAGAGTCCACCCTTTTATGGATCTCCTATTACGTCCCCCTCCATCTAAAAGTGATGTCATACCCTTAATACCTCAGATCTCCCGCACCAGTCATCCCTCATTCACGATCAGCCTCAACTCCCACCTCGAGTTACATACCGAGGCTATCCCCCTATCAGCAGTTAGGGCTAGTTCATCATCCCCCATAAAACATTTCTTCTGACAACCTCCCCCATATATCTCTGTGTCCCATCAGAATTGCCTTGCTTTTATCACGGTGGTGTCCACCACCTTACAATCAAAAACAAAGAAAAAAAAAAAAAAAATAACCACCATCAGAATGCCTTGCCCTCCCGTCCGAGCCCACCGTTGGGGCTAATCATCATGTCCTACTTATCAGAGTCATGGTGTTGGGAGGGCAGTGTTCAATTTGTAGACCCGTGCTCCTTCTTAGTTCCCTGCGCGACTTGGGGGTACCCCCCATCCTTCTCTCACGGCCTCCCCCCAGCACTATACAGCTGTGGGATGGTCCCCAACAGAGTCCCCTGTACATCAATATCTCCATCAGAGTCCTCCTTTACATCAGATTTTCTAGCTTACATCAGCATTCCCATCAGAGTCCCCCCTTCCCTTAAATTTATAGTCCACCCTTATATCTGTGTTCCCATCTGAGTCCTCCATAAGTGTCTCCATCAGAGTCCCCCTTTACATCAAAGTCCCTCTTATATCAGTGTGTCCATCAAATTCCGCCCTTACATCAGTGTCCATACAGAGTCCCCCCTGCGTAGATCAATGTCCCCATCAGAGTCCCACGTTACATCAAAGTCCCACCAGAGTTCCCCTTATCAGTGTCTCCATTAGATTCCTCCCTTACATCAGTGACCATACAAAGCCCCCCCCCACCCCACCCATACATCAATGTCCCCATCAGAGTCCACCCTTAAATTAGTATCCCCATTAGAGCCCCCCTTCCATAAAAGTTTAATCAGATTCCCCCTTATATCAGAGTCCTCATCAGAGCCCTCTGTTCACCAATGTCCCCATCAGAGCCCCCCTCCTTATATGAGTATACCCATCAGAGTCCCATTTCACATCAATGCCCCATCAGAGTTTCTCTTTACATCAGAGTCCCCATCAGAACCCCCCCATACATCAGTGTCCCCATCAGAGTTGAATTACCTCTGTATTCGTGCTTACACGGTGGTGTAGAGCTGGGAGGAAGAGCAGGTATGGGGCTGAGAGGAGTTCCTCCTGTTAATGTTGGGGCAAGCACACTTCATTGGTTGCTAGGATGCTGGCAGTCCTAGCAACCAACAAAACAGAGCAGGGGTAGGGGCAAGGTGTTGGAGGGCAGTGGTGGGGTAGGAGGGTGGTAGACCCGTGCTCCTGTACTAGAGACTGCGCAATGGGTTGGGGGTACCACTGTTGTTGGGGGGGGGGGCGGAGACTGCACATAAGCTGTGGGATGGAAAAGGTCTAGCAGCAGGCTCAGGGGCAGACTGACCATTCGGGCACCCAGGCACTGCCCAAGAGCCCGGGGTCAGTAGGGGGCCCCATGAGATGCTCCTGGTACCTTTCATAGGCTTTTTTGGGTGTGGTTTGAGTGTGGACAAGGACACAGGGGCCCCATGATTTCCTATTGCCTGGGGGTCCCATGAGTTGTCAGTCCTCCACTGAGCAGGCTGCATGTGGCCCATGGGCCATAGTTTGGAGACCCCAGATTCAGTCTTGGCGAATAGACTCCCCAGCTAAAGATTCAGCTGGGACCTTGATGTCTTCTAGATGGCAACTTTTAAGGATCCTACCCAGGGGCAGAGCACCTACACTGGGGTCTCCTCCAGCAGGACTGAACCCAGGAACTCTCTTGCTCCCATCTCAGGCCCCAGACTATTTATGGGCTTTCCCACCACCTACTGAGCACACCTCCCCAGGGATTGGCTGGCATGCCATACATATTCAGGCTGCTTATCCCTACTGCATGTTTGTAACACGTGAATGAGGCTATTAATATGAAGAATGCAATATATCAAGAATGTCTATTCAGGATGGTTGGTGTAGGTGCAATCAGCTCATACTCATGGTTACTTTACTCTCATTGGATCCCTTTTACCAATAACTGGCGCCGTTGGCGCCACTACCAATCACAGGCAGCTAATGCAAATACTTAGCACAGTAAAGCCTTGTTAGAACAGAATTTCACATTGCTCATTCCATCACATATCCCAAAATGAGGGTTATTCCTCATCTCAGGACAGTGGGTGAAACCTTGCAAGTGTAGAGCACCCCCGAAAGAGCCATTGGTGAACCCGTGTCGTTTCCCCTTAGTTACAACACGCACAGCCAGGCACACAGCATTTTCTTTAGTCTTCGACTGACTCAATAGAACAGCCTAAGGGATTCTTTTTTGGGTTTTTTAAAAACAATGAACTTGGTTGGGGTGTAGGAAGCATGGAATACCCCATAACTGGTGAGCTGAACACTTTGAGGACTGTTCTCTACCTTGCCGAGCTGCACAAAAATGTCCCACAGACTCTCTAATGCTGCCAGGTGACCAGAACTCTCCCAAGAGACCAAAATGTGTAAGTGGTCACTAACTTCCAGCACCGGGGTCATCTACTCACACGGTCACAGGATCATCGGTTGTCTCTTTACGTTGTCCACCAAGCACTTGTCGGTGAGGGAGATATGGACTCACACCACCACAGGACAGCTGGACACCTTTCTCCCAAATTCCTCCTGGCTCTCTCCAGTGAGCTTCTCCAGACCTAAACAGATTCCAGGACCAAGCTTGGCGAAGTGACTCCTCAGCTAAAGATTCAGCTGGGACCTTGATGTCTTCTAGATGACACCTCTAATGATCCTACCCAGGGGCAGAGCACCTACACTGGGGTCTCCTCCAGCAGGACTGAACTCGGGAACTCTCTTGCTCCCATCTCAGGCCCCAGACTATTTATGGGCTTTCCCACCACCTACTGGGCACACCTCCCCAGGGATTGGCTGGCATGCCATACATATTCAGGCTGCTTATCCCTACTGCATGTTTGTAACACGTGAATGAGGCTATTAATATGAAGAATGCAAGATATCAAGAATGTCTATTCAGGATGGTTGGTGTAGGTGCAATCAGCTCATACTCATGGTTACTTTACTCTCATTGGATTCCTTTTACCAATAACTGGCCCCGTTGGCCACTACCAATCACAGGCTGCTAACGCAAATACTTAGCACAGTAAATCCTTGTTAGAACAGAATTTCACATTTCTCATTCCATCACATATCCCAAAATGAGAGGTATTCCTCATCTCAGGACAGCGGGTGGAACCGTGCAAGTGTAGAGCCAGTGAGACCAGGCTTGGCAAAGAGACTCCCCAGCTAAAAATTCAGCTGGGACCAGGGGCGGACTAACAGCTCATGGGCCCCCCGGGCAATAGGGGATCATGGGGCCCCTGTGTTCTTGCCCATACTCAAAAAAGCCTATACAAAAGGTACCAGGGGCATTTCATGGGGCCTCCCAATGACCCCGGGCCCTCGGGCAATGCCCGAGTGCTCGAATGGTCAGTCCGCCCCTGGCTGGGACCTTGGTGTCTTCTAGATGGCACCTCTAATGATCCTACCCAGGGGCAGAGCACACCTACACATAGGTCTCCTCCAGCAGGACTGAACCCGGGAACTCTCTTGCTCCCGTCTCAGGCCCCAGACTATTTATGGGCTCTCCCACCACCTACTGGGCACACCTCCCCAGGGATTGGCTGGCTTGCCATACATATTCAGGCTGCTTTCTCTGTTCTTACCCTGACTCTTCCAGAACACAGAGGGAAGCAATTAGTGCTTGTGAGACACTGAATAATCAACCCCTACTCCATTGGTTACAGAGGAGTTAACTAAATACAATACTAACAATCTACACGACACTAGGAGGGTGCAACACAATCCAATACAAGAACCAGATGCACATGTAAACCCTGGAATTGATCCCTTAAAGATTCCATACAGTGCCCTGAGAGAGGACAGTAATCTGAACGGACACCAAACTCTCAATAGACATGAGGCTAGCGATGCTCAGATGGAGCACCACAGCCAATAAGTCACTGATTGCCCCCACTACTAGTATTAAAAAAAAAATTCCAGTAGACTGTATATACCGCCATTTGTAGACGTCATAACTTCCTCATAAACCAATTAATTTACATGTATTGGGGTTTTCTTTTAGCAAAGATCTTTAGCAAGGCCTTGTGAGAACATCTTGATAACTGGCTCCCTACTTTGCCTTGTCTTGCTGTTCCAGCCCGCCTATCATAGGTAGGTACAGTTGACCTTCCCATCTGTAGGTGGCCTCGTGCCATTATCACACGGGAACGGGAGTCTTGTAAGGGAATCGATCCCTTAAAGATTCCATACAGTGCCCTGAGAGAGGAAGGTGATCTGAATGGACACCAAACTCCCAATAGACATGAGGCTAGCGATGCTCAGATAGAGCACTTGTCAGGGTCCTGTCCACAGCAGAAGTTCTGGAAGATCTGGCATTTCTGCCAGTACTCTGCATGGCCGCAGAAGTTCACATCAGCCTCAGTTTGGTGCCCGACGGCCTTTATAAGGAGGCTCATTACTTCCTCAAGTTGCTGGATGATCTCTAGCTTCCCGTGCCCTGTTCCTAGTTCCTGTGATTCTGACCTGTGATTTCCTGTTACCGACTCGGCTTGCTCCTGGACCTGTCTACTCTACTTTACCCCTGATCTGACCTCAGCCTGGCTTACGGATGTTCTCTCTCTCTCGCTCCTCTGTGTATGACCTCAGCTATCCCATTTGACTACGTCTGCTCTGATTCCCACCTGGTACGTGACCTTGGCTTGAACCGACTACCCAGTAAACATCTAAATCCTGGAAGGGCTTGCATACCACGCACAGGCGCCTCCTGTCTTCAGACCTATCTCCGTGCACCAGCTGTGCTTCTGAGTGGACCACCAACCAGCACTCCTACAGGCGACCTGTGCAACTTTGGGCCTGACTCCCGCTGTCCCACTCTCAGGGGAGTCCGGAACTTAGCCGCAAGGGAAGCCCTCTCTCCATTGGCCTCCATCACCAGGTACGTGATAGCACTGCAGCCAACCAAGCCAGAGAGGATGGAACTGGTGATGTTCCAACTCTGCCGGGACGCTGTGCAGAAAGTGAGACACCACCAACATCAAGGCTCCACAAATCAAAAATCTTCAAACAGCTTTATGCGATTTGGATAAATGGCTATATAATAGTAGGCTATATTTGCACCATATACCAATGGCTCTTGATATGTATCTCCAAACTGTTCTGAAATGAGGAATAATCCTCGTATTCTCAGGATATGTGATATAAGAGATATGTGAATTCTTTTTTTTTTTTCTCTCTAAGAAGGCTTTGCTGTGCTGATTCGGTTGGAGGGCTCTCTGCTTGCTCTAGCCCCTTCTCACTATCACCTGTAATGCGAACACTTGAAATCAAATCAGCATGAAGACAATCTCATGAAGAATGCAAAGACAATTGACCTCAACCTCTCCCTCTGTGTTCACGCGTTAATATGTCAGCAGATTGTTTTACCGTTCGGGAAACGGCAATTTACTCAACAGTCGTAGCTTTGTAATGCAGCCAGAAAAACTTTACATTATTGGAATAATTGTTTCCAACCCCTAAGATTCGTACCTTCGGAAATCCCATGCAGAGACTTTGCTGGCATCAATAATATGTGCATGGCTTTGCTAGGTTTACATATATTGGATGATTCTTCTATAGAAAAAACTAAGGTCTATGGACCTGTCAGGAAGCTAATGATTGCGCAGATGTGCCAGCACGCTGACGGACTCTGGAGAGCAACCGGTGTATACTCGAACGATGGCATGCATTGGCGCAAGGCCAGTCTCTGGAATGGTGCCAAGCTGCCTATTCAAAGGAGGCCCAGATGTCTGGTAACTGCTGGATGTTCTTCAGCTTTCACGTGACCTGGGTTCTTGCGTTCCTGCTATTGTTGCCTGACCTCTGACTGTACTCTGCTGTCTTCCTGGTATTGTCCTCTGCTGGACTACGTTTACTCTTGCTCCTCAGGTATGGCCACAGCCTGGCTACTGACCTTTTTGTGATGTAGGAGTGCTGAACCGAACCGTATGGAGATGCATTATAATGCAATGGGTGGTTTACGGTCCTAGAGGCTTCTCACCAGCAACTGTGGGGTCTTGGTGGCCCCCTAGGAGGCGTTTATTGACGTTCTGAAAGGATGGAAACCCCCACACCAGCATAAGTAGACCTTTTAAATAAAAAATTATTTTGTAACAGCCAATGCGTTTCGGGGGCTCAGCATTCCCCCTCCATCAGGATTAAAAACCAGATAATGTGGATGGGAAAAGCCTACATTAGCTACTGACCTCGTCCTTGCTGTCCATCTGTGCTGACCTTGGCTGGCCCTCTGACCACGTCCTTGCTGTCCATCTGTGCTGACCTTGGCTGGCCCTCTGACCACGTCCTTGCTGTCCATCTGTGCTGACCTTGGCTAGCCCTCTGACCACGTCCTTGCTGTCCATCTGTGCTGACCTTGGCTAGCCCTCTGACCTCGTCCTTGCTGTCCATCTGTGCTGACCTTGGCTGGCCTTGGCTGGCCTCTGACCACGTCCTTGCTGTCCATCTGTGCTGACCTTGGCTGGCCCTCTGACCACGTCCTTGCTGTCCATCTGTGCTGACCTTGGCTGGCCCTCTGACCACATCCTTGCTGTCCATCTGTGCTGACCTTGGCTGGCCCTCTGACCTCGTCCTTGCTGTCCATCTGTGCTGACCTTGGCTGGCCCTCTGACCACGTCCTTGCTGTCCATCTGTGCTGACCTTGGCTAGCCCTCTGACCTCGTCCTTGCTGTCCATCTGTGCTGACCTTGCTAGCCCTCTGACCACGTCCTTGCTGTCCATCTGTGCTGACCTTGGCTAGCCCTCTGACCTCGTCCTTGCTGTCCATCTGTGCTGACCTTGGCTAGCCCTCTGACCTCGTCCTTGCTGTCCATCTGTGCTGACCTTGGCTGGCCCTCTGACCACGTCCTTGCTGTCCATCTGTGCTGACCTTGGCTAGCCCTCTGACCACGTCCTTGATCCTGATGGGTATCTTCCCCTGCCTCTGACTGAATTCCCTCATGGTCTCTGCACTGGGCTTCCAAGGTCCATTTTCCAGGTGCCATCCTGCAGACTCTTCTGGTGTTCCTCTACCACTGCTGGCTACTGCTACCTACTACCTGACTACCAGCACCTGTGTTACTTTGTGCCCTGTGTCTCTGTCTTCATACTCAGGGTTGCTCAGACCAGAGCCACAATGGGAAACCCTCTTTTCACTTTGACCTCCAACCAAGGTACATGAAAAGACCATTGGATTTCATAGGCTGCCCAGGCAGCTCGAATGATACCCCAGTTTTCAATATTTAGGATGGCTAGTAATTGCTTTGCAGTATAGTGATTATTCTGTTTCAAATGCCACGTTATGAAATGACACACCTGGACAGTATGGTCACCTGCTGACTTTGCACCATCCACAGGCAGCTTAACTCTTCAAAAAAGACAGAGAAGTTGAACCCCAATACAATTCGACTGCAGATAATTGAAGTACAGAGGATGTTTTCCCAGTCCTTTGAAGAGTAAGAAGACAATGTGTAGGCAGGTGCAGTCTGTTATCTTCACTTGGCACTCATCTGTATTGGCAATGCAGATGGGGGAGGAAGTTGAGAGGAAATTAGTTTTTCCATGATTTTCTTGGGCACATGGGCCAGGGATCCGTTTGGATGTTCGTGCCCCATGTGACCTTGGCAGCCATATTGGGTCAGGCAGGGTCCATTTAAGACTCTGACCTCAGGGTTTGGTGCACTTTATGCGAGTAACTAGTGTAGGGACAGGTTCCCCATCTGGCAGGGATAGTGTAGGGAAAGGTTCCAGAGGAGTAGGGACTATATCTATCTCACTGGGAAGCTTCCCCTTTGGCTTGGACTGGCCAGACTGCATTCTCTTGCCTGTTGTGGCAAACACTGTCAGCATCCTTAGGTCTTCAGACTGCTGTCACTTCCTGCCACCAGACAGTGATCCTTCCCTCCGGGTCTGTTTGTACAAGCTTAACCCTTTTTACAATACATTGTTTCTGGCAAACAGGACTCTGTGTGTTCACTGCCTGCACCTATCAAACAAATGGCTTTCCTAAGCCCTGACCCTGTGAATAACTAAATCTTTCAGAGGGAACATGGAAGAAATGGGGAGGGTCTAGCTAGGGCTGAGCTAACTAGCAGTAAACCAGAGGGGAGGACAGAGTATGCAACCAAAATCACATAGTAAGTTGTAATATCTCCAAACTGCCACTAGATGTCGGCATAACAACAGAGCAATAATAAAAAGATGCAGTTCAATAAAACACAGAAAATGTACGTGAAAGTGGGGCAGAACAGTGATAATGAAAGGTTAAAGCCATAGAAGGTGCCCAGTATTGCCCAGGGACACTTTCCATCTGCCTATTATGAAGTACCTGAAGGGTCCTGTTTCTGGGATAAAGCAGTTATCTTCCTGTCCCTTGGTTTGGTTGCATGGCCCTTTTTTTAAAAAAAAAATACAGGGTATCCTAACACGCGGTATATGCAGTTGTATGTAGCCCACCTACAGCCCCACCATACTGACCCTATGGGGCATACTGATACTGATTATGTTATACACCCTGTAATTTGTTGTATGGCATCACCATCATAGCTGTCCCTATGTGGGGAAAAGGCAGCCCCACCATACTGACCCTATGGGGCTCACTGACCCAATACTGACCCTATGATGAACCCCAATACTGACCCTAGTCAGGCAGCCCCACCATACTGACCCTATGGGGCTCACTGACCCAAAACTGGCCCTATGGTGAACAGGCAGTCCCCACCATACTGACCCTATGGGGCTCACTGACCCCAATACTGACCCTATGATGAACAGGCAGCCCCACCATACTGACCCTATGGGGCTCACTGATCCCAAACTGACCCTATGATGAACAGGCAGCCCCACCATACTGACCCTATGGGGCTCACTGATCCCAAACTGACCCTATGGTGAACAGGCAGCACCATCATACTGGCCCTATGGGGCTCCCTGACCCCATACTGACCCTATGGTGAACAGGCAGCCGTCCGTCTGACCCTATGGGGCTCACTGACCCCATACTGGCCCTATGGTGAACAGGCAGCCCCACCATACTGACCCTATGGGGCTGTCTGACCACATACTGACCCTATGGTGAACAGACAGCCCTTAGTCTGGCCCTATGGGGCTCACTGACCCCATACTGACCTTATGGTGAACAGGCAGCCCCACCATACTGACCCTATGGGGCTCAGTGACCCCATACTGGCCCTATGGTGAACAAGCAGCCTCACCATACTGACCCTATAGTGAACAGGCAGCCCCACCATATTGATCCTATGGTGAACAGGCAGCCCCACCATACTGACCCTATGGGGCTCACTGACCCCATACTGACCCTATGGTGAACAGGCAGTCCCACCATACTGACCATATGGAGCTCACTGACCCCATCCTGACCCTATGGTGAACTGGCAGCACCACCATACTGGCCCTATGGGGCTCACTGACCCTATGCTGAACAGGCAGCCACACCATACTGACCCTATAGTGAACAGACAGCCCCACCATATTGACCCTATGGTGAACAGGCAGCCCCACCATACTGACCCTATGGGGCTCACTGACCCCATACTGACCCTATGGTGAACAGGCAGTCCCACCATACTGACCATATGGAGCTCACTGACCCCATCCTGACCCTATGGTGAACTGGCAGCACCACCATACTGGCCCTATGGGGCTCACTGACCCTATGCTGAACAGGCAGCCCCACCATACTGACCTTATGGGGCTCACTGACCCCATACTGACCCTATGGTGAACAGTCAGCCCTCCATCTGACCCTATGGGCTCACTGACCCCATACTGATCCTATGATGAACAGGCAGCCCCACCATACTGACCCTATGGGGCTCACTGACCCCATACTGACCCTATAGTGAACAGGCAGCCCCACCATACTGACCCTATGGGACTCACTGACCCTATGGTGAACAGACAGCCCTCCGTCTGACCCTATGGGGTTCGCTGACCCCATACTGACCCTATAGTAAACAGACAGCCCCACCATACTGACCCTATGGGACTCACTGACCCCATACTGATGCTATGATGAACAGGCAGCCCCACCATGCTGACCCTATGGGGCTCACTGACCACATATTGACCCTATGGTGAACAGGCAGCCCTCCATCTGACCCTATGGGACTCACTGACCCCATACTGATCCTATGATGAACAGGCAGCCCCACCATACTGACCCTATGGGGCTCACTGACCCCATACTGACCCTATGTGGTGAACAGGCAGCCCTCCATCTGACCCTATGGGACTGCTTGGGGGCACAGCTTAGAATCCTCCATCCTCCTCTCTCCAGTCCTCATACCTCTCTGACTACGGCCCCAGAATCCCCTGTGCCTGGAGGGGGGAAGCTGTCCAGGTGGAGGAATTTTGAAGCACTACAGGACATCTTGATAACTGGTACAGAACAGGGGCAACCCCCTCCTGGTGAGACTTTGCCCCAAATCCTTGGAGACAGGAACAGCCCAGATATGACCAGTGGGGAGCACTGTGTGTCAAGGGGATGCAGGGGGTAAAGAGTGACAAGTAATTGGGTTACAGAGAGTAGTGGGGGATGCAGAGTGATGTTTAATGGGGCTACAAAAGGGTAGTTGTGGGGGGTGCACTGTCTGCAGCGTAATAGATAGTGGGGGGTACAGAGAGAATAGTGGAGGATGCACTTGCACGTGCAAAGTGAAGTGTAATGGGGAATACAGGGGGTGCATATCCTGAGGTAGTGGGGGATGCAGGAGGTACAGAATGTAGGCTAGTGGTGCAGAAGGTGCTCAGCGGGGAGTAATGGGGCAGTATGCAAGGTGTGCAGAATGAGGGGTGGTGTGGGAGGATGCAGGGGGTGCAGAATGTGGGGTGGGGGAGGATGCAAGGGGTGCAGAATGAGGGGTGGTGTGTGAGGATGCAGGGGTGCAGAATGTGGGGTGGGGGAGGATTCAAGGGGTGCAGAATGAGGGGTGGTGTGTGGGATGATGCAGGGGGTGCAGAATGTGGGGTGGGGGAGGATTCAAGGGGTGCAGAATGAGGGGTGGGTGGATGATGCAGGGGTGCAGAATGTGGGGTAGGGGGGAGGATGCAGGGGGTGCAGAATGAGGGGGTAGGGGAGGATGCAGGGGTGCAGAATGTGGGGTAGGGGGGGAGGATGCAGGGGGTACAGAATGAGGGGTGGTGTGGGAGGATGCAGGGGGTGCAGAATGTGGGGTTGTGGGGAGGATGCAAGGGGTGCAGAATGATGGGGTGGTGGGGGAGGATGCAGGGGGTGCAGAATGTGGGGTTGTGGGGGAGAATGCAGGGGGTGCAGAATGTGGGGTTGTGGGGGAGGATGCAGGGGGTGCAGAATGTGGGGTTGTGGGGGAGGATGCAGGGGGTGCAGAATGTGGGGTAGGGGAGGATGCAGGGGGTGCAGAATGTGGGGTGGGGGAGGATGCAGGGGGTGCAGAATGTGGGGTGGTGGGGGAGGATGCAGGGGGGTACAGAATGTGGGGTAGTGGGGAGGGGGGAACAAGGGGTGCAGAGTGTTAGGGTTGTGGGGGATACAGGGTATGCAGAATTTAGAGTAGTGGAAGATGCATGGGGCGCAGAATGCAGGAGTAATGGGGGTATTGAGAGTGGAGGGAGATGCAGGGGTTCAGAGTGATGTACAAAGGGGGAGATATAAGTATAGGATGCAAGGGGTGCAGAGCAAAATGTGATGCGGGGTACAGGGATTGCAGAATGTGAGGTAGTGGGAGATGCAGGGAGTGCAGAATGTGGAGTAGTGGGGGTGCAGGGAATGGAGAATATAGGGTAGTGAGCAGGGGCGGACTGACAACTCATAGGGCCCCCGGGCAATAGGGGATCATGGGGCCCCTGTGTCCTCACCCACACTCAAAACCACACCCAAAAAAGCCTATGAAAAGTACTAGGTGCATCTCATGGGGCCTCCTACTGACCCTGGGTCCTCGGGCAGTGCCCTAGTGCCCGAATGGTCAGTCTGCCCCTGGTAGTGAGAGATGCAGGGGGTGCAGAGTGATGTTTAATATGAGTACAGAAAGTGTTTTGGGTACAGTGTGTGCAGAGTGATGCATAATGGCTGTACAAAGAGAATAGTGGAGGATGCAAAGGCAAAGTATAATTGGGGGTGCAAGGGGTGCAGAACGTGGGGTATTCGATGAAGATGTATGGGGTATAGAATGTAAGGTGGTGGGGGATGCAGGGGGTGCAGAATGTGGGGTAGCAGGGGAGGATCCAGGGGGTGCAGATAATGGGGTAGTGGGGCAGGATGCAGAATGTGGGGGAGGATTCAGGGGGTGTCGAATGTGGGAGAGAGTGCAGGGGATGCAGAATGTAGGGTAGTGAGGGAGGATACAGGGGGTGCAGAATGTGGGGTGGTGGGGGAGGATACAGGGGGTGCATAATGTGGGGTATTGGGGGAGGATCCAGGGGGTGCAGATAGTGGGGCAGGATGCAGAACGTGGGGGAGGATTCAGGGGGTGTTGAATGTGGGAGAGGGTGAAGGGGATGGAGAATGTAGGGTAGTGAGGGAGTGTACAGGGGGTGCAGAATGTGGGGTGGTGGGGGAGGATACAGGGGGTGCATAGAATGTGGGGTATTGGGGCAGGATGCAAGATTTCGGGTATTGAGGGAGGATACAGGGGGTACAGAATGTGGGGTAGTGGAGGAGGATGCAGGGGGTGCAGAATGTGGGAGAGGGTGCAGGGGATGGAGAATGTAGGGTAGTGAGGGAGTATACAGGGGGTGCAGAATGTGGGGTGGTGGGGGAGGATACAGGGGGTGCATAATGTGGGGTATTGGGGGAGGATGCAGGGGGTGCAGAATATGGGGTAGTGGGGCAGGATGCAAGATTTCGGGTATTGAGGGAGGATACAGGGGGTACAGAATGTGGGGTAGTGGAAGAGGATGCAGGGGGTGCAGTGAATGTGGGAGAGGGTGCAGGGGATGTGGAATGTAGGGTAGTGGGGGAGGATACAGGGGGTGCAGAATGTGGGGTGGTGGGGCAGGATGCAAGGGGTGCAGAATGTTGGGGAGGGTGCAGGGGTTGCAGAATGTAGAGTACTGGGGGGAGTATACTGGGGGTGCAGAATAAGGGGTAGTGGGGGTAGGGGGTGCAGAATGCGAGGTGGGTAAGAGTTGATGCAGGGTGTACAGAAGGTGGGGTATCAGGGAAGGATACAGGGGTGCAGAATGTGAGGTGGTGGGGGGGGGATACAGGGGGTGCAGAATGTGGGGTATCGGGGGAGTATACAGGGGGTGCAGAATGTGGGGTGTTGGGGGTGGATGCAGGGGATGGAGAGTGTGGGGTATCAGGGGAGGATACAGGGGGTGCAGAATGTGGGGTAGTGGGGGGAGGATGTAGGCAGTGCAGAATATGGGGTGGGGGGAGTATACAGGGAGTGCAGAATATGGGGTGGGGGAGTATACAGGGAATGCAGAATGTGGGGGAGTATACAGGGAGTGCAGAATGTGGGGTGGAGGAGTATACAGGGGGTGCAGAATGTGGGGTGGAGGAGTATACAGGGGGTGCAGAATATGGGGTAGTGAGGGAAGGATGCAGTGGCTGCAGAATGTAGGGAAGTGGGAGATGCGGATGTTCAGAGTGATGTGTAAAAGGAGTAAAGAGAGAATAGTATGGGATGCAAGAGAGCTGTAATGGGGGATACAGGGAAGGAAAATGTGGAGTAGTGGGGGTGCAATGGGTGCAGAATGAAGTGTGATAGGGGGTGCTGAGGGTGCAGAATGAAGTGATAGGGGATGTAGAGGGTGCAGAATGAAGTGTGATAGGGGTCTCAGAGGGTGCAGAATGAAATGTGATAGGGGGCGCAGAGGGTGCAGAATGAAGTATGACAGGGGGCTCAGAGGGTGCAGAACGAAGTATGATAGGGGGGGCTCAAAGGGTGCAGACCGAAGTGTGATAGGGGGCTCAGAGGGTGCAGAACGAAGTGTGATAGGGGGCTCAGGGGGTGCAGAACGAAGTGTGACAGGGGGAGCAGAGGGTGCAGAATGAAGTGTGACAGGGGGCTCAAAGTGTGCAGAATGAAGTGTGACGTGTGACGGGGAGCAGAGGGTGCAGAACGAAGTGTGACAGGGGGAGCAGAGGGTGCAGAATGAAGTATGACAGGGGGCTCAAAGGGTGCAGAACGAAGTGTGACAGGGGGAGCAGAGGGTGCAGAACGAAGTATGACAGGGGGCTCAGAGGGTGCAGAGCGAAGTGTGATAGGGGGCTCAGAGGGTGCAGAATGAAGTATGACAGGAGACGGTGCAGAATGAAGTATGACAGGGGGCTCAGAGGGTGCAGAGCGAAGTGTGATAGGGGGCTCAGAGGGTGCAGAATGAAGTATGACAGGGGGCGCAGAGGGTGCAGAATGAAGTGTGACAGGGGGTGCAGAGGGTGCAGCACGGTGGGAATGTATGGGAAGACATGGGGGGGCCCTCCTCAGGCCGGCTGTACGAGCGAAGTGTGATAGGGGGCTCAGAGGGGTGCAGAATGAAGTATGACAGGAGACGGTGCAGAATGAAGTATGACAGGGGGCTCAGAGGGTGCAGAGCGAAGTGTGATAGGGGGCTCAGAGGGTGCAGAATGAAGTATGACAGGGGGCGCAGAGGGTGCAGAATGAAGTGTGACAGGGGGTGCAGAGGGTGCAGCACGGTGGGAATGTATGGGAAGACATGGGGGGGCCCTCCTCAGGCCGGCTGTACGGAGCCCCATGTACGGCTGTGCTGTACAATGCAATGGGGGGGGGGGGCATTCACACTGAACGCACATTGATGCACTTTATTCCATTGTGAAGTAAGTGGACTCCCGCTCAGTGGGGATCCCCGGGGCAGTAAAACGAATCCAATCCTTGAACCATCCATCCATGCGGTGCTCTGTTTAACCCTTCAGCCCCCACTCTCAGCAGAGGAAGAACATGGGGTGACCCCAGAATTTCCCAGCTGAGAATAGCTCTTTATACGGAGGTGAGACGATGGGATTCAGACATAAAAGATTGGGGAGACGTGAGCAGTTCCGTCTGCGTGTCCAGCCATCCTCCTAAATGATACAACGTGTCCTGCAGTACATCCTACTCCATGGGGTACAGCACAGCATGAAGCCATGAGATGACAACGATGAACAAAGTGTCGGGACTTACCCGTGTCGGCAGAATGAAGGGGACGCGGCGCGTTGAAGCTCAGCAGTGACACGCTCCCCCGTTTAGCTGTTGCATCCAGAATGAACGCCGCTACTACATGGCGCTGGGATGGGGCAGCGGGGGGAGGCTGCTGCGTTTTCCTGCGAGGAAACCCTCGGAAAGCTGCGATCTCTCTGCTCTGCTTCTCATCCTCACCTGTCCTGCTGGGAGGAGGGGGAGGGGACGGAGAACTCGGCTAGTGGAAGTGTGTGAATGAATGAATGAATGAATCATACGTTGTCAGCTCTGGGGTGACATCACAACGCTTCCCAATAATTCTGCCAGCTTCCGTCAGCTGTGCCTGTGTGCTGCCGGGGACGGGATCTGTCCTATGAGGACACAGGGGACAAAAAGAAAGGCTTACTGATACATAGTAAGATCATCTTTTATTTTTTTTAGAGTGAATCCATCATGAAAAAGAAAAAAAAATAATTAAAAATATTTTTTATCAAAATCCTCCATTATACTAAATATATATATATTTGCAATTTTATTGGGTAGATAATATATATATATATATATATATGTATATATATATACATCAGGGGCGGACTGACAACTCATGGGGCCCCCGGGCAATAGGGGATCATGGGGCCCCTGAGTCCTTGCCCAAACTCAAAAAAGCCTATGAAAAAGGTACCAGGGGCATCTCATGGGGCCCCCTACTGACCCCAGGCCCTCGGACAGTGCCCGAGTTTCCAAATGGTCAGTCCGCCCCTGATATACATACATACATACACACTATATATATATATAATATCTACCCAATAAAATTGCAAACAGCAAAGGCAGCATGGACAGTACTCCAATTCCATTGGGTAATTTTATATACACAGTGAGGAATAGAAGTATTTGAACCCCCTGCGATTCTGCAAGTTCTCCCACTTCTCCATCATGGGGGTCTGACATTCACATTGCAGGGGATTCCCACTCTGAGGACAGAATTCAGGAGATCACATTGTATGATTTGTAAAGAATGTATTTGTCTCGCACGGCTGAACAGAAGTATTTGAACCGCTAAGAAACAGCAAGAATTCTGGCTCCCAAAGACCTGTTACTGCGCCTTTACAAAGTCCACCTCTACTCCACTCATTCATCTCACTTAGTAGCACCTGCCTGAGCTCTTTAAAGACACCTGTCCACCCCACAGTCAGTCAGACGCCAACTACTACCATGGGCAAGACCAAAGAGCTGTCAAAAGACACCAGAGACAAAATTGTGGAAATCCACAAGTCCGGAAAGGGCTACGGGGCAATTGCCAAGCAGCTTGGTGAAAATAGATCAACTGTTGGAGCAATTGTTAGAAAATGGAAGAGGTTAAAGATGACTGTCAGTCTCCCTCGGACTGGGGCTCCATGCAAGATGTCCCCTCGCGGGGTATCACTGATGAGAAGAAAGGTGAGGAATCAGCCCAGAACTACAAGGGAGGAGCTGCTCAATGACATGAAGAGAGCTGGGACCACAGTTTCACAGGTCACTGTCGGTAGAAACACTACGCCGTCATGGTTTCCCATCATGCATTGCATGCAAGGTTGCCCTGCTCCAGTCAAGGTTCCCCCGTCTGAAGGTCCAGTCATCACATGTCCAGGCCCGTCTGAAGGTTCCGCTGATCAAGTCATCACATGTCCAGGCCCGTCTGAAGGTTCCCCTGCTCCAGTCATCACATGTCCAGGCCCGTCTGAAGGTTGCCCTGCTCCAGTCATCACATGTCCAGGCCCGTCTGAAGGTTCCCCTGCTCCAGTCATCACATGTCCAGGCCCGTCAGAAGGTTCCCCTGCTCCAGTCATCACATGTCCAGGCCCGTCTGAAGGTTCCCCTGCTCCAGTCATCACATGTCCAGGCCCGTCTGAAGGTTGCCAATGACCATCTGGATGATACAGAGGAGGCATGGGAGAAAGTCATGTGGTCAGATGAGACCAAAGGAGAACTTTTGGTCTAAACTTCACTCGTCATGTTTGGAGGAAAAAGAAGGAGGAGTTGCATCCCAAGAACACCATCCCTACTGTGAAGCATGGGGGTGGTAACATCATGCTTTGGGGGTGCTTTTCTGCGAAGGGGACAGGACGACTGCACTGTATTAAGGAGAGGATGAATGGGGCCATTTATTGTGAGATTTTCAGCAACAACCTCCTTCCCTCAGTCAGAGCATTGAAGACGGGTCGTGGCCGGGATTTTTTTTTTTTTTAGAATTAATCCATCATGAAAAAGAAAAAGAAATCATTCAATACAATACAGTACAGAAGGAATAGAGGGGCCCTGCTGTAACAGTTATAGAGACAAACCATTGACCACTGACGGGTGCTTACAATGATCAGTTTTTATTTACATTCATCCCAAAAGAATAAAAACCTGCCAAAAACAGTTAGTGTATTCAAATCTGCTAGTACATCTAACACTCCCCTCCTCTGAGACTGATAATTCTGCTGACCAAAGTTGCCGAATATGCTAATGTATCAATTACAGGAATGAGGCAAAACCAATGACCACTGATAGGGGTGCTTACAATAATCAGCTTTTATTTATTCATGTAAAACTTTTAGCCATCTTTCAAAATTTGAATTTCGAAAAGAATAGAATAGACAGACTATAGCCATCTTCTGAATTTCGAAAAAAATAGAATAGACAGACTATAGCCATCTTCCAAATTTTGAAAAGAATAGAAAGACTAAAGCCATCTTCCGAATTTTGAAAAGAATAGAATAGAAAGACTATAGCCATCTTCCGAAAGAAAAGAATAGAATAGAAAGACTATAGCCATCTTCTGAATTTCGAATAGAATAGAATAAAATAGAAAGAATATAGTCTTCCGAAATTCAAATTTTGAATCGATTTTAAAAATAACAAAAAATGCGAATCCAAATATACAAAACGAATTCCGAAAACGAATCATTCTAACTCAACGAATATATAACGAATCCGAAATGAAATGAAACAAATGTTTCCATTGCGCACATCTTTGGGTCCTAGTCACATTACCCAATGAAAATGTACGCATAAACAAAGGCCAAAAACATCCTCAACAGCCGGATGGCTAAAGGCGTTGAATAAAGCGAAACCCAAGTGTCAGGAGGAGATGTGGAAATGTTGCACAGGGACCTAGGCATCCCTCGGGCGCACAGGCTGACGCGTTTCGAGGGATGAGGACGAGGCCTGGTCCTAGGGGAGGCGGAGATGTGGAAATGTTGCACAGGGACCTAGGCATCCCTCGGGCGCAAATGCCGACGCGTTTCGAGGGATGAGGACGAGGCCTGGTCCCTAGGGGAGGCGGAGATGTGGAAATGTTGCACAGGGACCTAGGCATCCCTCGGGCGCACATGCGACGCGTTTCGAGGGATGAGGAGGAGGCCTGGTCCTAGAGGAGGCGGAGATGTGGAAATGTTGCACAGGACCTAGGCATCCCTCGGACGCACATGCTGACGCGTTTTGAGGGATGAGGACGAGGCCTGGTCCCTAGGGGAGGCGGAGATGTGGAAATGTTGCACAGGGACCTAGGCATCCCTCGGACGCACATGCTGACGCGTTTCGAGAGATGAGGACGAGGCCTGGTCCCTAGGGGAGGTGGAGATGTGGAAATGTTGCACAGGGACCTAGGCATCCCTCGGGGCGCACATGCCGACGCGTTTCGAGGGATGAGGACGAGGCCTGGTCCCTAGGGGAGGTGGAGATGTGGAAATGTTGCACAGGGACCTAGGCATCCCTCGAGCGCATAGGCTGATGCGTTTTCGAGGGATGAGGACGAGGCCTGGTCCCTAGGGGAGCATCTCACCAAAGCTAAAACCCCTGTTGTAGGGGATGCCTACAACAAAAACACTGGTGTCTCAGAAAATCTTTGAGCCAAACACACAAGTGGGAAATTATATATCTGGGGGGGGCTTTGTATGCCACCTGTGTACAGAGCGCCATTTTGGCCATTTTACAGGCATTTTACAGCGGCTGCAGATTGAAACGGAAAGGTCATCAGTAACAACATTCAATTATAATATGACGTGTGTAGCGATTGTACACGCTATATATTTATTTTTCATTGCTTTTTTTTTTTTTTTCACAAAAAAATTGAGTTACCCTTTAATGAGTTTTAAGCAATCTATTTTAGATCTCCCTGGATTTCAGCTTGGCGGTGTGCCGAGAGCGAACCCCCGAGCGGGAGCTGCAGCCGATAATTGGACGGCGAGTCACCGGAGGTCAGGGTATCGTTCAGTGGCTGAAGCTGAGGGACGGGTATAGAGCGAAGCATTTCCAGCCTGATTGATACGGCGGACAAACGTCGCGTTCCCGGACAACCTTTTCCAGCGTGGCACGGAAACGTGGCGGCACCCTGCGGACTCGTCTGCGACGCTCGGCGGAATTATTTCTTCCAGCCGGAAAGGTTTTTCCATTACAGGATTTTCTGGTCTGTCAGGTTGCAGAACGGATCTATTTCACTCCAGAGAACCTGAGCAATGAGTTTCTTTATGAGAATTTTTATTTTTTTTTTGTAGATTTTTTAAAAAAAAAAAAAAAAAAAACTAATAATAATACGAGATACGAGGACATTTCTGCAACAATGGCTTCAGCTGATGACCTCCCATGGCTGCCAATACCACCTCCGTGCCAGTGACACCCAGATCTATCTCTCGGCTCCTCAGCTCTTCTCCTGTACGGGTGTCACACCACTTCTTCAAACTCAGTCTGAGCTCGTAATATTACCTCCCCCCCCCCGTCCCTCAAACTTCTCCTCTTAAATATACCATTGACATCCTTAGCACAACTATTGGTCCCTCCATGGATGGTCCTAGGTCCTGGGTCCTCAACTCTGACCTCTCCTTCAGGTCCCACATCTGATCAGCCGGCTAAATCTTGCCATCTCAACCTTTGTCTCATTCGCAAAATTCACCGCGTCGTAACCAAGGACACCACAAAATACCAAATTCGCTCCCTGGTTACCTCTTGTCTTGACTATCTCAATGCCCTCCTCGTTGTCCTGAGGCTCCGTTCACACTTGTACGACTCCAAGCTTGAACGATGACTTTGGAGTGCAACTTTGGTGCAACTTTAATGCAACTTTGACGATGGGGGGACATCTTGGATACGACTTTGGATGGGTGCGACTTGGATACTTGACTTTGAATGGGTGCAACTTGGATACGACTTGGATGGGTGCAACTTGGATACGACTTGGGATGGGCGACTTTGATACGGATTTTGGATGGGTGTAACTTGAACGGACTTTGAATGGGTGCGACTTGGATAAGACTTTGGATGGGTGCAACTTGGATACGACTTTAGATGGGTGTAATTTAGATACGACTTGGATGGGTGCGACTTGGATATGACTTTGGATGGGTGCGACTTGGATATGACTTTGGATGGGTGCAACTTGGATACGACTTTGGATGGGTGCGACTTGGATACGACTTTAGATGGGTGCGACTTGGATATAGGACTTTGGATGGGTGCCACTTGGATACGACTTTGGATGAGTGCGACTTGGATACGACTTTGGATGGGTGCCACTTGGATAGGACTTTGGATGGATGCCACTTGGATATGACTTTTGGATGGGTGCGATTTGGATACGGCTTTGGATGGGTGCGACTTGGATGCGACTTTGGATGGGTGCCACTTTGGGGTGCGATACGACTTTGGATGGGTGCCACTTGGATAGGATTTTGGATGGGTGCCACTTGGATAGGATTTTGGATGGGTGCGACTTGGATACGACTTTGGATCGGTGCGACTTGGATAGGGCTTTGGATGGGTGCGACTTGGATAGGACTTTGGATGGATACTACTTGGATATGACTTTGGAAGGGTGCCACTTGGATATGACTTTGGATGGTTGCGACTTGGATAGGACTAGGATTTTGGATGGGTGCGACTTAGATACGACTTTGGATGGGTGCGACTTGGATGCAACTTTGGATGGGTAAAAACTTGGATATGACTTTGGATGGGTGCAACTTGGGTGTGATTTTGGATGGGTGGAACTTGGATACGAGTTTGGATGGGTGCGACTTGGATACGACTTTGGATGGGTAAAACTTGGATACGACTTTGGATGGGTGCCGACTTGGATACGACTTTGGATGGGTGCGACTTGGATACGACTTTGGATGGGTGCTACTTGGATACGACTTTGGATGTGGTGCCACTTGGATACGACTTTGGATGAGTGCGACTTGGATACGACTTTTGGATGGGTGCGACTTGGATACGACTTTGGATGGGTGCGACTTGGATACGACTTTGGATGGGTGCCACTTGGATACGAGTTTGGATGGGTGCCACTTGGATACGATTTTGGGATGAGAGTGCAACTTGGATACGACTTTGGATGGTGTGCGATTTGGATTCGACTTTGGATGGGTGCCACTTGGATACGACTTTGGATGAGGTGCGACTTGGATACGACTTTGGATGGGTGCGACTTGGATACGACTTTGGATGGGTGCGACTTGGATACGACTTTGGATGGGTGCCAGTTGGATACGACTTTGGATGGGTGCCACTTGGATACGATTTTGGATGAGTGCAACTTGGATACGACTTTGGATGGGTGCGATTTGGATACGACTTTGGATGGGTGCCACTTGGATACGACTTTGGATGAGTGCGACTTGGATACGACTTTGGATGGGTGCGACTTGGATACGACTTTGGATGGGTGCCACTTGGATACGACTTTGGGTGCCACTGGGTGCCACTTGGATACGACTTTGGCTTTCATTAATGATGATGGACAACTTTTGCATATATAACATTCAGGTACAACTCTCATACAACCTTTGAGGGTTTGCATTGCAGTCTATGGCACTCAAGTTGCATGAAAGTTGTACCAAAGTAGTGCATGAACTACTCTGAAGTCGCTGCAAACTTGAAGTCGCACAGACATGAATGGTACCCATTGGGAAACATGGGGGGAGGGGGGTGTGATTTATCATGCGACTTTGGACCCTTTTCTACCAATCCCTCCAATGATATCTACCCCTCTTTACCAATCCCTCCACTGGCCTCCACCCCATTCTGCCAATCCCTCTACTGACCTCCACCCCTCTCTGCCAATCTGTCCACTGGCCTCCACCCCCTCTCTGCCAATCCCTCCACTGGCCACCATCCCCTCTCTGCCATTCCCTTCACTGGCCACCACCCCTCTGTGCCATTCCCTTCACTGGCCACCACCCCCCTCTCTGCCAATCTCTCTACTGACCTCCACCCCTCTCTCATGCCAATCCCTTCACTGGCCACCACCTCTCTCTGCCAATCTCTCTACTGACCTCCACCCCTCTCTGCCAATCCCTCCACTAGCCTCCACCCCTCTCTGCCAATCCCTACACTGGCCACCACCCCTCTCTGCCATTCCCTTCACTGGCCACCACCCCTCTCTGCCAATCTCTCTACTGACCTCCACCCCTCTCTGCCAATCCCTGCAATGGCCTCCACACCTCTCTGCCATTCCCTTCACTGGCCACCACCCCTCTATGCCAATCTCTCTACTGACCTCCACCCCTCTCTGCCAATCCCTCCACTGGCCTCCACCCCTCTCTCTGCCAATCCCTCCACTGGCCTCCACCCCTCTCTGCCAATCTCTCTACTGACCTCCACCCCTCTCTGCCAATCCCTCCACTGACTTTCACCCCTATCTGCCAATCCCTCCACTGCTTCAACCCTCTCTGCCAATCCCTCCACTGGCCACCACCCCTCTCTGCCATTCCCTTCACTGGCCACCACCCCTCTCTGCCAATCTCTCTACTGATCTCCACCCCTCTCTGCCAATCCCTCCACTGGCCACCATCCCTCTCTGCCAATCTCTCTACTGACCTCCACCCCTTTCTGCCAATCCCTCCACTGGCCTCCACACCTCTTTGCCAATTTCTCCATGGGCCTCCACCCTTCTTTGTCAGGAAATCTACAGTCAGCTCTCCTGTGTGCAGGTCTACTTTTCCCTGGCCTCCAGCACTGTCCAGGGTCACCACGTGCTGGCTACATCCGTGCTGGTGGAAGGTGGTGTCTGGCTCCCATGCCTCAATTGCACCAGGACTCCTCCTGCTTATAACGGGGCCCTGACTCACTCATGACATCACTACAGGAGGGTTCTAACTAAAAGGGGCCTAGCACCTGATGACACTACTTTCTGTAACCAGACACCAACTCGGGAAGAGAACCACCTAGTGAAAGACTAACTGGCTGCACCTGCCTACACACTGGCTTCCACTAGCCCAACAAAGAATTCAAAATACTATCAACCACATAAAAAGCCATCCACAACACCGCCCCCAGATACACCACAAACCTCAACTCGACATATCGCCCAAATGGTCCATTCTGCTCCTCCCAAGATCTTCTCTCTAGCTCCCTAGTCACAACCTCCCATGTTCTCCTCCAAGACTTCTCCAGAACCTCTCCCATCCTCGGAAACTCCAACCCCAATCTGTCCAGTTATCTCCGACCCTGTTCACCCTTAAGTGGATTCCCTGAAAACTCATTTCTGCAGAGAAGCCTGTCCTGCTTCCACCTAAGAACTGTATGCTGACCACCTCCATCAGCTCAAGCCCCCACAATGATTACCTTTTGCACCACCTCCCCCTTGTATAATTCTTTATTTTGCTCTGCACTACATGGCAACACCAAACACTGTAGCCTGCTACAACCCTGCAGGGGTGGCCTCCCCCTGGAGCGGATTGTTCAGCCCTGATGAAGGGGGAGTGCTGAGTCCCAGGAACGCATTGGCTGCCGCAAAGTAACACTCCCCAATGGGCAGCATTCAGCAGATGTGATGGTGGATGGAACCTCAGGGGGGGCATAACAAACATATGAATGCCATCGCTATTTACATGTGAATGCCGCCCCTATTTACATATCAGTGCTGGTTATTTACATGTGAATGCTGGCATGATCTGGGTCATCTGTACCCTGCAGTAGGGAGGAGATGGGCAGTATAAGTGACAGCACTTCACATTGAGATATTGGGACAGAAGGAGGAAGACTTCAAGGGACAAAGGTACAGCGCCTTGAGAAAGTATTCCTCCCCCTGAAATGTCCCCCATGTTGTCATGTTTACAATGTATTCCCCTCCCCCCTGAAATGTCCCCCATGTTTGTCATGTTACAATGTTATTCCCCCCTCCCCCTGAAATGTCCCCCATGTTGTCATGTTACAATGTATTCCCCCCTCCCCCTGAAATGTCCCCCATGTTGTCATGTTACAATGTATTCTCCTCCCCCTGAAATGTCCCCCATGTTGTCATGTTACAATGTATTCCCCCTCCCCCCTGAAATGTCCCCCATGTTGTCATGTTACAATGTATTCCCCTTCCCCTGAAATGTCCCCCATTTTTGTTGTCATGTTACAATGTATTCCCCTCCCCCTGAAATGTCCCCCATGTTGTCATGTTACAATGTATTCCCCTCCCCCTGAAATGTCCCCCATGTTGTCATGTTACAATGTATTCCCCTTCCCCTGAAATGTCCCCCATGTTGTCATGTTACAATGTATTCCCCCCCCCCTGAAATGTCCCCCATGTTGTCATGTTACAATGTATTCCCCTCCCCCCTGAAAATGTCCCCCATGTTTGTCATGTTACAATGTATCCCCCCCTCCCCCTGAAATGCCCCCCATGTTGTCATGTTACAATGTATTCCCCCTCCCCCCTGAAATGCCCCCGTGTTGTCATGTTACAATGTATTCCCCCCCCTGAAATGTCCCCCATGTTGTCATGTTACAATGTATTCCCTCCCCCCTGAAATGTCCCCTGATGTTGTCATGTTACAATGTATTCCCCTCCCCCTGTAATGTCCCCATGTTGTACATGTTACAATGTATCCCCCCCCCTGAAATGTCCCCCATGTTGTCATGTTACAATGTATTCCCCTCCCCCTATAAATGTCCCCATGTTGTCATGTTACAATGTATTCCCCCCCCCTGAAATGTCCCCCATGTTGTCATGTTACAATGTATTCCCTCCCCCTGAAATGTCCCCGATGTTGTCATGTTTACAATGTATTCCCCTCCCCCTGTAATGTCCCCATGTTGTCATGTTACAATGTATTCCCCCTCCCCCTAAAATGCCCCCATGTTGTCATTATACAATGTATTCCTCTCCCCCTGAAATGTCCCCCATGTTGTCATGTTACAATGTATTCCCCCCCTAAAATGCCCCCATGTTGTCATGTTACAATGTATTTATCGGGATTGGATGTGATGGACCGACACAAAGTGGCACATAATTGGGAAGTGGAAGGAAAATGAGAAATGGGGGACAACATGAAGGACATTTCAGGGGGGAGGGGGAATACAATGTAACATGACAACATGGGGGCATTTCAGGGGGGAGGGGAATACATTGTAATATGACAACATGAAGGGCATCATTGGTGTCAGTGGGAGGAATAGTGTCCCATCATTGGTGTCAGTGGGAGGAATAGTGCCCCATCATTGGTGTCAGTGGGAGGAATAGTGCCCCATCATTGGTGTCAGTGGGAGGAATAGTGCCCCATCATTGGTGTCAGTGGGAGGAATAGTGTCCCATCATTGGTGTCAGTGGGAGGAATAGTGCCCCATCATTGGTGTCAGTGGGAGGAATAGTGCCCCATCATTGGTTGTCAGTGAGAGGAATAGTGTCCCATCATTGGTGTCAGTGGGAGGAATAGTGCCCCATCATTGGTGTCAGTGGGAGGAATAGGGCCCCATCATTGGTGTCAGTGGGAGGAATAGTGTCCCATCATTGGTGTCAGTGGGAGGAATAGTGCCCCATCATTGGTGTCAGTGGGAGGAATAGTGCCCCATCATTGGTGTCAGTGGGAGGAATAGTGCCCATCATTGGTGTCAGTGGGAGGAATAGTGCCCCATCATTGGTGTCAGTGAGAGGAATAGTGCCCCATCATTGGTGTCAGTGGGAGGAATAGTGCCCCATCATTGGTGTCAGTGGGAGGAATAGTGCCCCATCATTGGTGTCAGTGGGAGGAATAGTGCCCCATCATTGGTGTCAGTGGGAGGAATAGTGCCCCATCATTGGTGTCAGTGGAGGAATAGTGACCCATCATTGGTGTCAGTGGGAGAATAGTGTCCCATCATTGTGTCAGTGGGAGGAATAGTGCCCCATCATTGATGTCAGTGGGAGAATAGTGCCTCATCATTGGAGTCAGTGGGAGGGAATAGTGCCCCATCATTGGTGTCAATGGGAGGATTAGTGCCCCATCATTGGTGTCAGTGGGAGGAATAGTGCCCCATCATTGGTATCAGTGGAAGGAATAGTGTCCCATCATTGTTATCAGTGGGAGGAATAGTGGTCCATCATTGGTGTCAGTGGGAGGAATAGTGGTCCATCATTGGGTGTCAGTGGAGGAATAGTGCCCCATCATTGGTGTCAGTGGGAGGAATAGTGCCCCATCATTGTGGTGTCAGTAATAGGAATAGTGCCCCATCATTGGTATCAGTGGAAGGAATAGTGTCCCATTATTGTTATCAGTGGAAGAATAGTGGTCCATCATCGGTGTCAGTGGGAGGAATATTGCCACATTATCAGTCAGTGGCAGGACCTATGCCCCACTGTTGACGACAGTGGGGGGAATAATGGCCCAAAAGCCTGGATAATAAAAGCAAGCAAAGGGCCACCATTTGGTGACCGCTGCTACATACAGTATATACAGCATGGGGAACACCATAAAGCAGAGGAAAACTGGAGGTGCGGGCAGTAGATGGGAGGGGCGAGACCAAAACAAGGATCAAGAACAAGGGAGAACAAGACAGGAGAGTACAGGGCAAGAGCAACATCAGCATCAAATGGCAACCAGAATCTGGCAGAAGCAAAAAGCTGAAGCAAGAGGCACTAGTAGGGGAGGCCCTAAATTACTCTCCCAGCAGCCAGCATCAGGTTGAAACTGATTACTGGGATCTGCTTGCAAGATCGTTACCAAGGGTAACAAAGGTTTAATAAGCAGCCTGTCGTGAAGCGTGTACTTGTGATAGGTGGGACGGCCTCCTGCAGTGAGACAGATGTTGTCGGTGCTCTCGCCATGAGTGGTCCATCTCTCACAGCAGATCTGTTCCCCAGAAGTCCTCTGCCTCTGCACAGGTATGGAAGAACAAGAGTTCGTGAGTACGTGTATGGAGCCTGCTCTAGGGGCAAGTCGGGGCTCCATTATATTACTGGTTGCGATGTAGTGGAAACAATTGGGAACAACAGCAACTCAGCCACCAAGTGGTAGGCCACGTCACATGACAGGGCGGGGGGTCAGTGCATGCTGAAGCGCACAGTGCGCAGAAGTCGCCAACTCTCTGCAGAGTCAATAGTTAAAGACCTCCAAACTTGGTGTGGACTTCAGATGAGCCCAACAACAGTGCGTAGAGAGCTTCATGGAATGGGTTTCCATGGCCGAGCAGCTGCATCCAAGCCTTCCATCACCAAGTGCAATGCAAAGCATCGGATGCCGTGGTGTAAAGCACGCCGCCACTGGACTCTAGAGCAGTGGAGGTGTGTTCTATGGAGTGACCAATCATGCTTCTCTGTCTGGCTATCCGATGGATGTTTCTGGTTTGGCAGTTGGCAGGAGAACGGTACTTGCCTGACTGCATTGTGCCAAGTGTAAAGTTTGGTGGAGGGGGGCAGAGCTTAAAATTTCAAGTCCTAAGCTACTAGCCAGGCCTAAGAGTTACTCACCACCAACAAACACATACAGAGACACTGTGCACACACACAGGCACAATTTCATGCTCCTAACTTTGTGGGAAGAGCTTGGGGATGGCCTCTTCCTGCTCCAACATGACTGCGCACCTGTGCACCAAGCAACGTCCATAAAGACATGGAGGAGCCAGTTTTGGGTGGAGGAACTTGACTAGCCTGCACAGAGTCCTGACCTCAACCCATAGAACACCTTTGGGATGAATTAGAGCGGAGACTGCGAGCCAGGCCTCCTCCCCCGACATCAGTGCCTGACCTGACAAATGTGCTTCTGGAAGAATGGTCCAACCTTCCCATAGACACCCTCCTAAACCTTGTGGACGGCCTTCCCAGAAGAGTTGAAGCTGTTATAGCTGCAAAGGGCGGGGCCAACTCAATATTGAACCCTACGGACTAAGACTGGGGGGCCATTAAAGGTCATGTGCGTGGAAAGGGCGGGGCCAACTCAATATTGAACCCTACGGACTAAGACTGGGAGGCCATTAATGGTCATGTGCGTGGAAAGGCCGGCGGCCCAATACTTTTGGCAATATAGTGTAAGATGCTTCCAAACAGACCCTAGGGCAAAATAACAATATCATAGTACTTAAAAAAAAATAAAACTTAGTCACGCTTCTTGGAACTATTGCTAAAACTAACTACAAGGACCCTGACCTTCTGTACGGAGATCTTCTCCATCATTTCATATATTTATCTTACAACGTGGCCATCATATCAGGTTGCCATAGTTGCCATAATATCCTGCTGCTGTGATAATGCGAAAGTACAGCCAATCTATGTTAGCAAATCGGTGCCGTGGTCACAAAGGAGTTTAGACGGCCATTATCTGCCTCTTCTCATCCTAGCCCAACCCAACTGCTTGAAGCTTCTTAGACATCAAACGTGCGCGTGTAATTCTCAGCGTTCTTCAAGATTTTCCCAGAATTGTTTTCCCGTGCTTTGCGATATCTTAAATTAAAGAAGAAACTGACTTTGGCAGTTGTAACGGATCAGCGCGCGAAGCTTCCATTCTCTTTCGGTTCACCGATTACGGTTTTTGAGACTCGAAGGAGATGAATTTCGCTGAGAATGGGATTGAAGTCTTGCAAGGTGAACGTTTAAAAATGAATTCTGGCCATTTGTAAGGCTTGTAGGCCGGCTATTGTCAAATAAAGACTCTTAAGGCATCAGCATACAAATACATTTTGGACAATTTCATGCTCCCAACTTTGTGGGAGGAGTTTGGGGATGGCCCCTTCCTGTTTCAACATGACTGCGCACCAGTGCACCAAGAAAGGTCCCATAAAGACATGGAGTAGCCAGTTTGGGGTGGAGGAACTTGACTGGCCTGCACAGAGTCCTGACCTCAACCCCATAGAACACCTTTGGGTATGAATTAGAGCGGAGACTGCGATAAATTAGAGCAGTCTATGTTAGCAAATCGGTGCCGTGGTCACAAAGGAGTTAGACGGCCATTATCTGCCTCTTCTCATCCTGGCCCAACCCAACAGCTTGAAGCTTCTTAGACATCAAACTGTGCCGCGCCAACGAGTGTAATGATCAGCGTTCTTCAAGATTTTCCCAGAATTGTTTCTGTGCTTTGCGATATCTCAAATTAAAGAAGAAACTGACTTTGGCAGTTGTAATAGATCAGTGCGCGAAGCTTCCATTCTCTTACGGTTCACTGATTACGGTTTGAGACTCGAAGGAGATGAACTTCGCTGAGAATGGGATTGAAGTCTTGCAAAGTGAATGTTTAAAATGAATTCAGGCCATTTCTAAGGCTTGTAGGCCAGCTGTTGTCAATAAAGACTTGGGAAGCTGGGCCTTCTTCATGCAGCTTCGTGGGTGTCATAGAAATGACACCATTCCACTTCCAGACCAGCAACGTACCCGTACATGGCTGGACGTTCGGTGGTTGAACTGGAGTAATGACTGCAGCTGTAGGCATCACCCCAGTGGTGTCCTTAGGTTTCATGCTGCCCTAGGCAACATAAAAAATCGGCTCCCCTCCACAGAGGAGACCCTGACACCGACCAACACCCCCCTCCACCATGAAGAGAGCCTGACATTGACCAACAATGCCCCAGCCCTACCCCCCCACACCCAAGAGAACCCTCCACTAACCACCAACCCCCCCCCATACACTGGTAACCTCCCACCACCCCAGTGAGGGAGAAGACACCTTCACAGCTCCTAGGCAAACATAAAAATCGTCTCCCCCCCCCCCGGAGAGACCCTGACACCGACCAACACCCCCCTCCACCATGAAGAGAGCCTGACATTGACCAACAATGCCCCAGCACTACCCCCCACAACCCAAGAGAGCCCTCCACTACCACCAACCCCCCCATACACTGACAACCCTCCACCACCCCAGTGAGGGAGAAGACACCTTCACAGCTCCTAGGCAACATAAAAATCAGCTCCCCACTACAGAGAGACCCTGACACTGACCAACACCCCCCTCAAAAGACAGAACATAATACCCCTATTACACCATGAAGAGAGAGCTGACATTGACCAACAATGCCCCAGCACTACCCCCCCCACACCCAAGAGAGCCCTCCACTACCACCAACCCCCCTCCATACACTGACAACCCCCCCCCAACACCCCAGTGAGAGAGAAGACACCTTCACAGCTCCTAGGCAACATTAAAATCAGCTCCCCCCCACAGAGAGACCCTGACACTGACCAACACCCCCCTCCACCATGAAGAGAGCCTGACATTGACCAACAATGCCCCAGCACTCCCCCCCCCCACACCCAAGAGAGCCCTCCACTACTACCAACCCCCCCATACACTGACAACCCCCCAACAACACCCCAGTGAGAGAGAAGACACCTTCACAGCTCCTAGGCAACATAAAAATCGGCTCCCCCACAGAGAGACCCTGACACCGACCAACACCCCCCTCCATCATGAAGAGAGCCTGACATTGACCAACAATGCCCCAGCACTCCCCCCCCCCCACACCCAAGGAGAGCCCTCCACTACTACCAACCCCCCCATACACTGACAACCCCCCACCACCCCCCAGTGAGGGAGAAGACACCTTCACAGCTCCTAGGCAACATAAAAATCAGCTCCCCCCCACAGAGAGACCCTGACACCGACCAACACCCCCTCCATCATGAAGAGAGCCTGACATTGACCAACAATGCCCCAGCACTACCCCCCCCCACACCCAAGAGAGCCCTCCACTACCACCAACCCCCCCCCCATACACTGACAACCCCCCCAACACCCCAGTGAGAGAGAAAGACACCTTCACAGCTCCTAGGCAACATAAAAATCAGCTCCTCCCCCACGGAGAGACCCACTGACACCGACCAACACCCCCCTCCCCCATGAACAGAGCCTGACAATGACCAACAATGCCCCAGCACTACCCCCCCCCCCTTACCCAAGAGAGCCCTCCGCTACCACCAACCCCCCCATACACTGACAACCCCCCACCACCCCAGTGAGAGAGAATACACCTGAACAGCTCCTAGGCAACATAAATATCGGCTCCCCGCACGGAGAGACCCTGATACCGACCAACACCCCCCTCCACCATGAAGAGAGCCTGACATTGACCAAAAATTCCCCAGCAACTACCCCCCCCTACACCAAGAGAGCCCTCCACCACCACCAACCCCCCCCCCCCCCATACACTGACAACCCCCCACCACCCCCCATTGAGAGAGAAGACACCTTCACAGCTCCTAGGCAACATAAAAATCGTCTCCCTCCCACGGAGAGACCCTGACACTGACCAACACCCCCCTCCCCCATGAAGAGAGCCTGACATTGACCAACAATGCCCCAGCACTACCCCCACACCCAAGAGAGCCCTGCACTACCACCAACCCCCCCCCCCCATACACTGACAACCCCCACCACCCCAATGAGAGAGAAGACACAGCTCCGGACATCCCCGGGAACAAGAGTCAGGTTCTGCATACACCATCAAGCAGCCTGCAGCCTCTCTCAGATCCCACCTGCTCCCCGTACTGCGTGTATCCCTTCTTCCCATCCCTGCTTTTTGGGGGGCAGCACTGCCCCCCTGAAAAATACTGCTGCCTTCCCTGAAAAATGCCACCCTAGGCAAATGCCTTGTTTGCCTTGTGGTTAAATACGCTCCTGCCTCACCGCGTACCGTTTTTTAGAGCCGGCAGCTCTCTTGTACAAGCAATCAGAGCCACTAACTAGCCTCTCGAGATTGCTTGCACAAAGCAGTGTATTGGGAGGGGATGCCTATAGGCAATGAATTTGGATCCATTCGAAGGTCAAATCCACCCCAGTATAACGAATATAGGAAACAGATCCTGAAAACCAAATGGACCAACACAGCAACAGCAATGCAACTAAATTTCTACCTAAAGAATGCATCTGAAACAAAGAAAAAGAAGAAAATTCCAGCGTGCCCATGTCTATCTGTGAAGCTGCTTTAAACCCTTTGAATACCAGGATGAACCAGTTGCCCTCCTTCCTATAGCATAAATTACTGCTACAGGGCGGCAGGGCAGAGCAAAGTCAGACACATAAATATATAGATATATATTATACGTGAATTTGCATTTTCCCACAGCCAGCCATTGGCGGCTACTGATGTAAATCGGAGATTCTCCGCCGGCACCCGGCGATTGCTGAGAAAACAGTGACAGGGGAATGACCTGTATGTAAAACAACACAGGTCTCTCTCCTGTCAGCAAGGACATGCTGCTGTGTATCTCTCTGCACTGCATGTCTCCCATCACACCAAGCACACAGTTAACCCTTTGATGCCCCATATGTTAATCCCTTCCTGCCCAGTGCCATTATTACAGTGTCAGTGCTTTTTTTTTTTTTTAGCACTGATCACTGTATTGGTGTCAGTGGGGATGAATTCCACAAAATGTAAAAATGCGGTCAAAACCAAGCTGTAGGTGCATCCATGTGATAGGGGCTTGCGATTGGATAGGTGTCGGCACCAAAAGCACAAAGTTCCTACCATGCTCCTCTCCTGGCTAGAACAGTGACCCTCCTGCTGAGACTGTACCCTCTATCATCTTTTGCCCACTCCATGCCAGAGGCCTCCTCCCCAACATTCCTGGCTGTTGACCCTTATATCCCCAAAGAAGGAATGTCCACACACAGGGGTTGTATTTGCCACGAGGCAAACAAGGCGTTTGCCTAGGGTGGCACTTTTTATGCTGGCGGTGAGGCGGCACCCCCCCCCCCCTTTTCCCACGGAAGTGACACTTAGTACACAGCCTCTGGACATCCCCAGGAACATGAGCCAGGCTCTACATACACCATCAGGCAGCCCAACAGCCTCTCTCGGATCCACCTGGTGGCCCATAGTGCACGTGTCCCTTCTTTCATCCCTTCTTCTTCTGGGGGGATGGCTGCCCCCTGAAAAATGCCACCCTAGGCAAGTGCCTTGTTTGCCTTGTGGTAAAGACTGTATGCCCCTGGGTCACATGACCCTAAACCCCGCCCGCAGCCTCTCTCGGATCCCACCTAGTTCCTGTGGTGCACGTGTCCTTTCTTTCATCCCTTCTTCTGGGGGGAGGTGCTGCCCCCTGAAAAATGCCGCCCTAGGCAAGTGCCTTGTTTGCCTTGTGGGTAAATACTATATGCCCTTGGGGCTCACATGACCCCCTTAAAAAGTGACAGGTGTGGACGCCCATTTGGTCCTGGCTGATGAAGCTCACGATGAAATGCATTGACAGCAAACGTGTCTGTGAGCTCTGGCTGTGTCCATGCTGGTGGCGCCCTTGTAGCTGCACATGATAAGTATGCACCAAAATAGTGACAGGACTAGTCACAGGCCCGGTGAGGAGTCTCACGGCCACAACAGGATGCCCTGGGATGAGAGACAAGGTAGAGACTGACAGACGGAATCATTGCTCCAAGTGCTGGATGGGTGAGAGCCTCCATGTATTGAAGATTTGACATGCTAGTGGGATATGAGAAAAACTTTATAAGTGCCATGGGAATTTGGAATTCGAACATTTGAAATACCGGTGTTACTATGGCTATGTTCTCCCCACTCAGATGCATGCTACCGGTCTACTCAATGTCACCTGCTGACTAATCTGCTCCTCTGGTCTACTCAATGTCACCTGCTGCCTAAATCTGCTCCTCTAATTCTACTCAATGTCTTCTGCTGCCTAATCTGCTCCTCTGGTCTACTCAATGTCTTCTGCTGCCTAATCTGCTCCTCCTGGTCTACTCAATGTCTTCTGCTTGCCTAATCTGCTCCTCTGGTCTACTCAATGTCACCTGCTGCCTAATCTGCTCCTCTAATCTACTCAATGTCTTGCTGCTGCCTAATCTGCTCCTCTGGTCCTGCTCAATGTCACCTGCTGCCTATATCTGCTCCTCTGGTCTCGACTCAATGTCATCTGCTGCCTAATCTGCCCCTCTGCTGCCTAATCTGCTCCTCTGGTCTGCTCAATGTCATCTGCTGCCTAATCTGTCTCCTCTGGTCTACTCAATGTTCATCTGCTGCCTAATCTGCTCCTCTGGGTCTACTCAATGTCATCTGCTGCCTAATCTGCTCCTCTAGTCTACTCAATGTCATCTGATGCCTAATCTGCCCCTCTGATGCCTAATCTTCTCTTCTAGTCTACTCAATGTCACTTGCTGCCTAATCTGCTCCTCTGGTCTACTCAATGTCATCTTCTGCCTAATCGGCTCCTCTGGTCTACTCAATACCATCTGCTGCCTAATCTGCTCCTCTAGTCTACTCGCAACTGTCATCTGCTGCCTATTTCTGCTCCTCTGGTCTACTCAATGTCATCTTCTGCCTAATCTGCTCCTCTGGCCTACTCAATGTCATCTGCTGCTTAATCTGCTGCTCTTGGTTTACTCAATATTATCTTCTGCCTAATCTGCTCCTCTGGCCTACTCAATGTCATCTGCTGCTTAATCTGCTGCTCTGGTTTACTCAATATTATCTTCTGCTAATCTGCTCCTCTGGCCTACTCAATGTCATCTGCTGCTTAATCTGCTCCTCTAGTCTACTCAATATCATCTTTTGCCTAATCAGCTCCTCAATATCATACTGGTCTACTCAATATCATCTTCTGCCTAATCGGCTCCTCTGGTCTACTCAATACCATCTGCTGCCTAATCTGCTCCTCTAGTCTACTCAATGTCATCTTCTGCCTAATCTGCTCCTCTGGTCTACTCAATATCATCTTCTGCCTAATCTTCTCCTCTGGTCTACTCAATACCATCTGCTGCCTAATCTGCTCCTCTAGTCTACTCAATGTCATCTGCTGCCTAATCTGCTCCTCTAGTCTACTCAATTCCATCTTCTGCCTATCTGCTCCTCTAGTCTACTCAATGTCATCTTCTGCCTAATCTGCTCCTCTGCTCTACTCAATGTCATCTTCTGCCAAATCTGCTCCTCTGGCATACTCAATGTCATCTGCTGCCTAATCTGCCCCTCTGGTCTACTCAGTGTCATCTGCTGCCTATTCTGCTCCTCATTGTGTCTCCGGCATTGTTTCAATACAACAGCGTATACACGGTGCAATGCTGATTGATCCAGCTGGGGACTATCCATGGTGGTGCAGTAATGATCTGCCTTGGAATGAGGATTTACATGCGTTATGAGGCAATTACTCTCTTTAGATCCGGTCTCCTTTTTGGACATTTTTATTAGGATAGTTACCCATGTAATTAATACTGTATCTTCCTTGCCATCTGCACCATTAGTATAGGAAGCACTGCCATTTAGCATCTTCCCTCGATGCATCTAGGCGTTTGCCTTTTACTTGCTTTCAGTATACGATGGGGAATATCAAGTTCTAAGTACCTGATATCTCATATGAGATGGCAATTATATAAATCGGCTTGTACTGGAGCGTTCCCTGTGGTACTGAAAGTAAGTTGTGCTGATTCAAATACTCTGTACTGAGTGATATGCATGTGGGTATGACTGTAGCGTGTGACAGCCCGGGTTCAAATGGGGAAATATTGAGCTGACAATATCAGCCCCTATTTTAAAAGCGGTTTGGGGAAATTCAGTTTTATTCGCTTCTTGATGATGATTAATTTTTTATATGTGATCTGTATTTAACAGCTTCCAACCACCCAATAGCAGAAGTAGCGGCAAGGATGCACAAAATCACATACAGTATATATATATATACACTCCCTATCCACGCCTCTACTGGTTCCTCAGCATGTCAATCACCGGGTCCTGGCCGCCGATTCTTTGGCCGGGACTCGGTGGTCGTCCGTGGAACTGACAGGGCAGAGGTCTGAAAGTAAACAATACAGATCTCTCCCCTGCTCTGTGCAGCTTGTCTACACAGTAAAACAGCACGCAGTTAACCCTTTGATCGCCCCTCATGTTAACCCCTTCATGCCCAGTGTCATTAGTACAGTGTAAGTGCTTTTTATTAGCACTGATCACTGTATTGGTGTCACTGAGGATGTCAGTGACACCAAGTCAGTTCCCCCCAGTGTCATAATGCCCGCCGCAGTCCTGCTATAAGTCGCTGATTGCCGCCATTACTAGTAAAAATAAATAAAATAAAAATCCCAGTATCTATCCCGCCATTTGTAGACGCTATAACTTTCACATAAACCAATTAATTTACACGTATTGAGATTTTTAAGCCATTTTTAAAGATGTAGCAGAATAAAGTTTGGCCTAAATTTGTGAAGAAATTTTAATGTTTTTTTTTTTACTGGACATGTTTTTATAGCAAAAAGTCAAAAATATTGGGGTTTTTTTTTTCAAAATTGTCGGTCATTTTTTTGTTTATAAAAATTAAAAACCGCAGAGGCGATCCAATACCAGCAAAAGAAAGCTCTATTTGTGGGGGAAAAAAGGACATAAATTTCATTTGGGTGCAGCATTGCATGACCGCGCAATTGTCAAAGTAATGCAGCGCCGTATCGCCAAAAATGGCCCGGTCAGGAAGGGGGGTAAATCCTCTGGAGGGCGAGGGGTTAATAAAGGATGTTTTTTTACATTTTTTCACAATATGCTGCAGTTGGTTTCCTTGTCAGGCTGCTTTCTATAGGTTAATGCCTCTTTGCCTCTACCTAGATACATTTTTGGTTGGTACTGTATGTCCATGTACACAGCTCGGCCCCACCCACCGCTCCCTCCTCACTGGTTGTGATTGACAGCAGCGGAAGCCAATGGCTCCCGCTGCTGTGCCTCAGCCAATAAGGACGGAGAGCCGAGGCACTGGATCTCCATCAGGTTCAGGTAAGTATTAGGGTGGGTGCTGAGAGGGGGAGGTGCATACTGAAGGTTTTTTACCTTTATGCATAGAATTATTATTATTATTACATCGAGTTTATATAGCGCCAAAGGGTTTGCTCAGCGCTGTACAATAGGGGGGGGGGGGGGGGGAACAGAACAGCAACTATAAACAGCACACGAGGGGTTAGAGGGCCCTACTCCTTTGAGCTTACAATCTAGGAAGGAGGGGGTAGTGGTACAGGAGGAAGTGGCTGTGGGGGATGGAGTGGTAGGAGGAGTGAAGGAGGATAGCTGTTAGGTAAGGGTGGGGGGGTAGGCTTCCCTGAAGAGGTGGGTTTTCAGGGAGCGCCTGAAGGTGAGGAGGGAAGGCGACAATCTGATGGATTGGGGCAGTGAGTTCCAGAGGATTGGGGAGGACCTGGAGAAGTCCTGCAGTCGTGCGGGGGAGGAGGAGACCAGGGAGCAAGACAGAAGGAGGTCCTGTGAGGAGCGAAGGGTACGGGTAGGGTGGTACTTGGGGATCAGGTTGGTGAGGTAGTCAGGGGCAGTGTTGTGAACGGCTTTGTAGGTCAGAGTCAGTAGTTTGAATTTGATGCGTTGGGCAACCGGGAGCTAGTGGAGGGATAAGCAGAGGGGGGTGGCAGAGGTGTAGCGGTTGGTGAGGTGGATGAGTCTAGTCGCTGAGTTCAGGATGGTCTGAAGCGGGGAGAGCCTGCACTGGGTTAGGCCGGTGAGAAGGGAGTTGCAGTAGTCAAGGCGTGAGATAATCAGGGAGTGTACGAGTAGTTTAGTGGTGTCTGGGTGAGGAAGGAGCGTATCTTGGCGATGTTGCGGAGGTGGAGCCTGCATGTGTTTGTAAGTGATTTGATATGAGGTTGGAAGGAAAGGTTTGAGTCCAGAGTGACGCCAAGGACTTTGGCTTGCGGGGCGGGATTGATGGTGGTGTTGTTGGTAGTGATGGATAGGGTGGGGGGGGGCGTGGTCAGGGGGAAAGACGAGGAGCTCGGTTTTGAAGAAACCTTCAGCCTTTACAACCACTTTGAGCAATCCATCTTCCCTTAACAGTCTCTCTCCACCCAGCATCATTAGTACTTTCTGAGATAGAATCTTTGTGGTCACCTCCTCCTTGGGTACACCTCTCCTGGGATCCACCAATGGGATAGCCTCACTCCAGGGAACTCTTGGCCAGGCCTACAAAGCCTCTCGCAACCTGCCCTAGCCCCAACCTCCATAAAGGTTAAGAGGTACACAGCTGGCTCTTCTGGGTGCAGGTCTTCTTCTCCCCGACCTCCAGCCCTGTCCAGGGCCTCCACTTGCTGGCTACATCTGCCTAGATGTAGGGTGTTTGGCTTCCATGCCTCAGTTGCACTAGTGATCCTCCCAACCTGGCTTATATCTGGGTTCTGACTCACCCGTTATATTGCTGGTCACCGGTCACTTTATTAGGTCCACCTTGCTAGTACCAAATTGGACCCCATTTTGCCTTCAGAACTGCCTTCATTCTTTGTGGCATAGATTCAACAAAGGTGTTGGAAACATTCCTCAGATTTTGGTTCATATTGACATGATAGCATCACGCAGTTGCTGCAGATTTGTCGGCTGCACATCCATGAACTGTTGATAAAAGGCAGGATGGATCCATGCTTTCATGTTGTCTACATCAAATTCAGACCCCTACCATCTGAATGTTGCAGCTGAAATCCAGACTCATCAAAGCAGGTAATGTTCTTCCAATCTTCTATAGTCCAATTTCGGTGATCCTGTGCGAATTGTAGCCTCCGTTTCCTGTTCTTAGCTGACAGGAGTGGCCCCCGGTGTGGTCTTCTGCTGCTGTAGCCCATCTGCTTCAAGGTTGGACGTGTTGTGTGTTCAGAGATGGTATTCTGCATACCTTGGTTGTAATGAGTGGTTATTGGAGTTACTGTTTGCCTTTCTATCATCTGGAACCAGTCTGCCCATTCTCCTCTGACCTCTGACATCAACAAGGCATTTTCCTCCACACAACTGCAGCTCACTGGATATTTTCTCTTTTTTCGGACCATTCTCTGTAAACACTAGAGATGGTTGTGCGGGAAAATCCCAGTAGATCAGCGGTTTTTGAAGTATTCAGGACCAGTCTGTCTGGCACCAACAACCACGCCACGTCCAAAGTCACTTAAGTAGTTGCACGTTTACAGTCTGTGTAGGACAATCACTTCAGACCAGGGGCGGACTGATCATTTGGAAACTTGGGCACTGCCCGAGGGCCCGGGGTCAGTAGTGGGCCCCATGAGATGCCCCTGGTACCTTTTTCATAGATTTTTTTGAGTTTGGGCAAGGACACAGGGACCCCATGATCCCCTATTGCCCGGGGGCCCCATGAGTTGTCAGTCTGCCCCTGCTTCAGACATGCAAAGCGCCAACCACACTACTGTATGCCAGTCTAGAACGGAAGACTGATCTATTATTGCATTTCTCAGTTCCGTCCTTTGTTTGGAAAACCAAAGAAAACCTTTTCAATTCACAGTATTCACATCCCTTACTCCCTTGTATCTCAACTCCAGATTCGTATTATGTATCAGATACTTAGAGCCCCATCTACATTTATTTTTCCTCTGAAAAGATTTTATGATGAAACTTTCCATTCTTCTTCTCACTTTCTATGGGTTTTCTGGGAATGTGAAGTGGACACGACATGTTTTCACTTTCTTCATTTTCCTTTGAAAAGCAAGCCATTGATAATCCATATGAACGGTTCTACTTAAAATGGCTTGCAGTATAACGGGCTACAAATACAATGGCATTGTTACTACCAACAAAAGCATGGTGGCTTGGGTGTGATAATTGACGAAGTGCCGATGGTACACGATGATAATTGCTTGGAAACAATAGGAAGCAGGAATGGTAGTTGTAAGAGGTCAAGGATGAGGTTCACTCTAATGATGTGCTGGAGGAAGATATGCAGAATTAACTGTTCAACAAAGAGAAGATAAACTGACACCAAACGATGTATGTGAAGCGTATTGAATGCAAAGGGACCTTACCAAACCCAAATTTAACTAGTGTAGCCCCCGGCAGTACTGGGACAGGCTGGTTCAGTGCCCAGGGCAAGGATGAGGAACCGCGTGCCCTCTCCCGCTCCTAATGCATGCCGTAGAATGAGGTGTATCACCCTTTGCCAATTCTGACCTCTTGCTCTGGCTGGCATGGAGTGCTTACAGCGCATGCATGGCCAATTGCTTGCTTTCTAGCAAGAAGGTAGTTGCAAATGCAATGTTTTTGGGCAGAGAGTAGACACATTGACAGGAGCTGTCAGAGCAACCCCGGTGGTTTCTAGGCAGTGATCTGGAGCTCGTGTTGGGAGGGTGCGTCGTCCTCCCCCACTGCTGCACCCTGGGCGGCTGCCCCTCCTGCCCACCCCTTGTCCTTGCTCTGGCCCCTGGTCCACAATGCTGCTCTCTCTGGCAGCAAGGACCGGGCCAGGGGCGGAATGACAACTCCTGGGGCCCCCGGGCAATAGGGGATCATGGGACCCGTGTCCTCACCTACACTCAAACCGTACCCAAAAAAGTATGCGGTAAATAGGGAAAAAAACGAGCGCTGGATCTGACAGATTCAAGCCGCTAGCATAAAGGTAAACCTCGTATACCCTCTTCATAGACAATAAAATACAAAAAAACCCAAAAAAGCCTATGAAAGGTACCAGGGGCATCTCATGGGGCCCCTATTGATCCTGGGCCCTCGGGCAGTACCCGAGCGCCCGAATGTTCAGTCCGCTATTATCACTGCTGCTGAGATGTGTATGAAGCCCAACTAAGTTCCACCCACCACCCAGGACCACAGAGAGGAGGAGGAGGAAACTGAGCTGCTGTGGATTGTGGGAAGGGTGTTTTTGCAGCCTGCTGGGAGGAACAGTGACTTGTGGAGGATGTAGTCCTCTGGGAGACTGAGCCCAACTAAGCCCCGCCCAACGCCCAGGACCACAGAGAGGAGAAGGAGGAAACTGAGCTGCTGCGGATTGTGGGAAGGGCACATCCTGCTGGGAGGAACAGTGACTTGTGGGGGATGTAGTCCTCTGGGAGACTGAGCCCAACTAAGCCCCGCCCACCACCCAGGACCACAGAGAGGAGGAGGAAACTGAGCTGCTGTGGATTGTGGGAAGGGTGCAGCCTGCTGGGAGGAACAGTGACTTGTGGAGGATGTAGTCCTCTGGGAGACTGAGCCCAACTAAGCCCCGCCCAGCGCCCAGGACCAGAGAGAGGAGGAGGAGGAGGAAACTGAGCTGCTGCGGATTGTGGGAAGGGCACAGCCTGCTGGGAGGAACAGTGACTTGTAGGGGATGTAGTCCTCTGGGAGACTGAGCCTGTACTACAGACTTGTCCTGGAACTACTTATCCCAGCATTACCAAAGGTCTGGAGAGAGGAAAAGGAAGGACCATGTCTAGGCTAGGTGCAGAAGACACACGTTGGGGTTGACTTACTAAAACTGGAGAGTGCAAAATCTGGTGCAGCTCTGCACAGGAACCAATCAGCTTCCAGTTTCTTTTGTCAAAGCGTAACAGAGCAGGATGAAATTAGAAGCTGATTGGTTTCTGTGCACAGCTACACCTTGCTCCTGTCTGCTGCTCTGTGTATGATTCCGGCTTGATCCTGACTTCGCTCCTGTCTGCTGCTCTGTGTATGATTCCGGCTTGATCCTGACTTTGCTCCTGTCTGCTGCTCTGTGTTGACCCCCTGGCTTGATCCTGACCTTGCTCCTACCTGATGCTCCATGTTGACCCCAGCTTAATCTTGACCTTGCTCCTGTCTGCTTCTCTGTGTATGACCTAGACCTGATCCTGACCTTGCTCCAACCCTGATGCTCGGTGTTGACCTCGGCTTGATCCTGACCTTGCTCCTACCTGATGCTCCATGTTGACCCCGGCTTGATCCTGACATTGCTCCTGTCTGCTTCTCTGTGTATGACCCCGGCTTGATCCTGACCTTGCTCCCGTCTGCTGCTCTGTGTATGATCCCGGCTTGATCCTGACCTTGCTCCTACCTGATGCTCCATGTTGACCCCGGCTTGATCCTGACCTTGCTCCTTTCTGCTGCTCTGTGTATGACCCAGGCTTAATCCTGACGTTGCTCCTACTTGATGCTTTGTGTTGACCCTGGCTCTGTCTACTGACTTCATTTCCTGCTTTACCCATCTACCTGGATCCACGTGTCCTCTGGAGGACCTCCTCCTGCATCCGGTCCACCCACGGGTACCATCTCACCAGGCATCACCAAGCATCCATGCCATTGGCAACCCGTGCTTCTTCTTGGGCACTGCACCTTCCGTTATCACCTTCAGGGTGAACTGCACTTAGCCGTAAGGGGAGCCCTCTCTCCATTCCAGCCTCCGGTCAGGTACGTGACAGCAGCTCAGCCAAAACTGGGGCTGCTGGAATGAGACCAGCAGCTGCCATGGAACTGGAGCGCTACAAGCTCCTGACACATGATCACAGCACTCAACATTTTGGTATCTAACAGGTGCCAAAAGCGTCCCTTGCACCTCCCATGTGCCAGGCAGGCAACGTACACTCAAAATTGGCAACAAACAGGCAAAGTAATTTTGGCTGAAGGGACCTACAAAGTTTGTCTGGCTTTACAAAAGCATTTCCTGAGCACAAAGTAGCTTTATATCCTTTGCGTCTATCGAGAAAAAACATATAAAGGAAACTTTTTTTTTGTGCCCCAGAGTTCAACTTTCACTGAATTTGCAAATTAATAAAACAAACTTCCTCTAGAAGCTCCCTTGAATATGACAATCTTTGATGCTCCCCCCTAGTGTTCACCGGCTTCAAAGAGAAGACAATCCTACGCAGCATAATTTCAGAAAAAGTGGAAGTCTGAGACTGTCTGAGGTCAGTTGGAGAATAGTTTTTTTGGAATACATTTGATAGTTGTTCGTACAGATGTAGCGTTCACCCCATTGAAGGGGGTCCTCTGATGCAGCTGGGCTAACCCCAGCCCACAACGCCAGGACAAGGTCATCTAGCGCCCAAGATGACAACGCCAAACGGCGCCCCACCCCCCTCCAAAATGTATGTGTATTATGGGGTTGGTTTACTAAAGGCAAATACAGGCGTACCTCGGTTTACGAATTTAATTCATTCTGCGGGACTTTTCGTATTGCATAAAATTTGCGTATTGCATAAAATTCATAAACCGAAATGCGGTTTCCCATAGGAATGCATTGAAAACCAATTAATCCGTTCCGGAGGTCAGAAAAAAGTAAAAAAAAAGTCTTATGTGTTCAAAACTCTTTATAAAATTCACTTTAAAGCCATAAATACTGTACAGGGACATTATTAAAAATTAATTCGTAAATGCATTGAAAACCAAGTAATCCGTTTCGGAAATGGGAAAAAAGTAAAAAAAAAGTGTTATCTGTTCAAAACTCTTTATAAAGTGCACTTTAAAGACATAAAAGGACATGATTAAAAAAAAATTTGTAAATGCATTGAAAACCAATTAATCCATTCCGGAGGTCAGAAAAAAGTAAGAAAAGGTCTTATGTGTTCAAAACTCCTTATAAAGTGCACTTTAAAGGCATAAATACTGTACAGGGATATGATTAAAAATGAATTCGTAAATGCATTGAAAACCAATTAATCCATTCCGGAAGTCGGAAAAAAGTTAAAAAAATGTTTTATCTGTTCAAAACTCTTTATAAAGTGCACTTTACAGGCATAAAGGGACATGAAAAAAATTTGTAAATACATTGAAAACCAATTAATTTGTTACTGAGGTCAGAAAAAAGTAAAAAAAAAAGTCTTTTATCGGTTCAAAACTCTTTATGAACTGCACTTTAAAGGCATAAATACTGTACAGGGACATTATTAAAAATTGATTCGTAAATGCATTGAAAACCAATTAATCCTTTCCAGAGGTCAGAAAAAAGTAAAAAAAAGTTTTATCTGTTCAAAACTCTTTACAAAGTGCACTTTAACCGCTTCAAGTCTGGACACTTTCACCCCCTTCCAGTCCTGACACTTTCACCCCCCTTCCAGTCTGGACACTTTCACCCCCCTTCCAGTCCGGACACTTTCACCCCCTTCCAGTCCGGACACTTTCACCCCCTTCCAATCCGGACACTTTCCCCCCCTTCCAGTCCGGACACTTTCCCCCCTTCCAGTCCGGACACTTTCCCCCCCCCCCTTCCAGTCTGGACACTTTCACACCCCTTCCAGTCTGGACACTTTCTCCCCCTTCCAGTCCGGACACTTTCTCCCCCTTCCAGTCCAGACACTTTCCCCCTCTTCCAGTCCAGACACTTTCCCCCCTCTTCCAGTCCAGACACTTTCACCCCCTTCCAGTCCAGACACTTTCACCCCCTTCCAATCTGGACACTTTCCCCCCCTTCCAGTCCGGACACTTTCACCCCATTCCAGTCCGGACACTTTCACCCCCTTCCAGTCTGGACACTTTCACCCCATTCCAGTCCGGACACTTTCCCCCCCTTCCAGTCCGGACACTTTCACCCCCTTCCAGTCTGGACACTTTCACCCCATTCCAGTCCGGACACTTTCCCCCCCCTTCCAGTCCGGACACTTTCCCCCCCTTCCAGTCCGGACACTTTCACCCCCTTCCAGTCCGGACACTTTCCCCCCCTTCCAGTCCGGACACTTTCCCCCCCTTCCAGTCCGGGACACTTTCACCCCATTCCAGTCCGGACACTTTCACCCCCTTCCAGTCCGGACACTTTCCCCCCCTTCCAGTCCGGACACTTTCCCCCCCTTCCAGTCCGGACACTTTCCCCCCCTTCCAGTCCGGACACTTTCACCCCCCCTTCCAGTCCGGACACTTTCACTCCCCTTCCAGTCCGGACACTTTCCCCCCCTTCCAGTCCCGGACACTTTTCCCCCCTTCCAGTCCGGACATTTTTACCACCTTCCAGTCCGGACGCTTTCCCCCCCCTTCCAGTCCGGACGCTTTCCCCCCCTTCCAGTCCGGACGCTTTCCCCCCCTTCCAGTCCGGACGCTTTCCCCCCCCCCAGTCCGGACGCTTCCAGTCCGGACGCTTTCCCCCCCCTTCCAGTCCGGACACTTTCCCCCCCTTCCAGTCCGGACACTTTCCACCCCTTCCAGTCCGGACACTTTCCCCCCCCCCTTCCAGTCCGGACACTTTCCCCCCCTTCCAGTCCGGACACTTTCCCCCCCTTCCAGTCCGGACACTTTCCCCCCCCCCTTTCAGTCCGGACACTTTCCCCCCCTTCCTGTCCAGGCCAATTTTCAGCTTCCAGTGCTATCACACTTTGAATGACAATTGTGCGGTCATACAACACTGGACCTTTATAAATTTTTTTGCATTTTTTTTGAGACAGATAAAACTTTATTTTGGTGGTATTTATTCACCGCTGGGATTTTTTTTTTTTTTTTTTGCTATATAAATGAAAAAGTCCAAAAATGTTGAATAAAAGCATTTTTCTTATAAGCGCCGAGGGTTTATGTTGACTTTAGGTTCTTCCTGTTCTTCCTTTCACTTTTCTTTATGTAGTGCAGTGTTGAGTTGCTGAGCTGTTTTTATTGTTACGCCATCTATTGCTATGTGTAATGTAAAAAAAGAAAAAGCGAAGAATGAAGCTTTTAATACCAGCAATGCCTTGCAGACCTCTTTGACTTCTTCGTTGACTTTCTATGGTTGATGTCCTTGAATGATAGAAAAGAGCGTTGGTGTGGTGGTGGTGGTGTCCTTGGTGTCAGTCCATAGGAATCTTGCTCAGAGACACATCATTCCAGGCACAACTGTGTGTTTGACTGTCTTAGGATTGTGTTGTTTTCAGTCTGTGAAGGTCAAAAAAGAGCATTATCATCTGCAACGCGCCCACTCAATGATTCCATCGCCTTTCCTCAGCATTCCGATCCCCTATAGAATAAAGAAGAACTCTAGGAAGCACTGTCTATATAGAAACATTTCCCTCACAAAATTCCGGGATTACTGCGCCAACGCCACAAAAAAAACGGGGTGAGGCGTGTCAAGGTGTTGTCGGGCTTTTTTTGTGTCATTGATGCAGTAAAGGCTTCTTTCTGGCAACTCGACCATGCAGCTCATTTTTGTTCAATTGTCGTCATATTGTGCTCCTTGAAAAAACCACGCCATCTTTTCCAAGATACCTGAAGTTACCTGTGGGGGGGTTTCTTTGCATCCCGAACCATTCTGCTGGTAGTCAGGGCTGAAATCTTTCTTGGTCTTCCTGACCTTGGCTTGGTATCAAGAAATACCCAAATTTTCCACTTCTTCATAAATAATTGAACAGTACTGACTGGCATATTCAAGGCTTTGGATATTTTTTTTAGATCTCTTTCCATCTTTATAAAGTTCCATTACCTTGTTACGCAGGTCTTTTGACAATTCTTTTCTGCTCCCCATGGCTCAGTATCTAGCTTGCTCAGTGCATCCACGTGAGAGCTAACACACGCACTGACTATTTATACACTGATACTAATTGCAATTTAAAAAGCCGCAAATGTGAGAAATATTTGTATCCTGAATATCTTTTTTTTCTGCAATCTTTTTTGTCTTCCTGACCTTGGCTTGTTATCAAGAGATCCCCGAATTTTCCACTTCTTAATAAATGATTGAACAGCACGGACTGGCATATTCAAGGCTTTGGATATCTCTTTATATCCTTTTCCATCTTTATAAAGAAACGTTTGAGCACAACTGTATCATGAAAGTATGTCTGCATCCCTGCACCCGGCTTCAAATGCTTCCTTATGCACCAACATAAGTCGCAGTCTGTCTGAACAATATGGTCACCTGCTGACTCGCACCATCCACAGGCAGTTTAACTCTTTGAAAAGGCACAGAAGCCTAATCCAACACAGTTTTAATTCAAATACTGTATATGCAGCCCAGAGGATGATTTTTCTTTCTTTTGAAGTGTAAGACGACAATGGGGGAACAGCTGAGCAGAGAATTTTTGGCACAATGCAGTCAGGCAAGTACCGTTCTCCTGGCAACTGCCAAACCCAGACACGTCCATCGGATTGCCAGACAGAGAAGCGTGATTGGTCACTCCATAGAACACACCTCCACTGCTCTAGAGTCCAGTGGCGGCGTGCTTTACACCATGGCATCTGACGCTTTGCATTGCACTTGGTGATGGAAGGCTTGGATGCAGCTGCTCGGCCATGGAAACCCATTCCATGAAGCTCTCTATGCACTGTTGTTGGGCTCATCTGAAGGCCACACCAAGTTTGGAGGTCTTTAGCTATTGAGTCTGCAGACAGTTGGCAACTTCTGCGCACTGTGCGCTTCAGCATGCGCTGACCCCGCCCTGTCATGTGACGTGGCCTACCACTTGGTGGCTGAGTGGCTGTTGTTCCCAATTGCTTCTGCTACATCACAACCAGTAATATAATGGAGCCCCGACTTGCCCCTAGAGCAGACTCCATACACGTACTCACGAACTCTTGTTCTTCCAGAGGACTTCTGGGGAACAGATCTGCTGTGAGAGATGGACCACTCATGGCGAGAGTACCGACAACATCTGTCTCACTGCAGGAGGCCGTCCCACCTATCACAAGTACACGCTTCATGACAGGCTGCTTATTAAACCTTTGTTACCCTTGGTAAATCAATCTTGCAAGCAGATCCCAGTAATCAGTTTCAACCTGATGCTGGCTGCTGGGAGAGTATTTAGTGCCTCCCCTACTAGTGCCTCTTGCTTCAGCTTTTTGCTTCTGCCAGATTCTGGTTGCCATTTGATGCTGATGTTGCTCCTGCCCTATACCCTCCTGCCTTGTTCTCCCTTGTTCTTGATCCTAGTTTTGGTCTCGCCCCTCCCATCTACTGCCCGCACCTCCAGTTTTCCTCTGCTTTTTGGTGTTCCCCATGCTGCATATACTGTATGTAGCAGCGGTCTCCAAATGGTGGCCCTTTGCTTGCTTTTATCCAGGCTTTTGGGCTATTATTCCCCCCACTGTCGTCAACAGTGGGGCATAGGTCCTGCCACTGACACTGATAATATGGCAATATTCCTCCCACTGACACCAATGATGGGGCACTATTCCTCCCACTGACACCAATGATGGGGCACTATTCCTACCACTGACACCAATGATGGGGCACTATTCCTCCCACTGATACCAATGATGGGGCACCATTCCTCCCACTGACACCAATGATGGGGCACTATTCCTCCCACTGATACCAATGATGGGGCACTATTCCTCCCACTGATACCAATGATGGGGCACTATTCCTCCCACTGACACCAATGATGGGGCACTATTCCTCCCACTGACACCAATGATGGACTACTATTCCTCATACTGATAACAATGATGGGACACTATTCCTCCCACTGACACCAATGATGGGGCACTATTCCTCCCACTGACACCAATGATGGACCACTATTCCTCATACTGATACCAATGATGGGGCACTATTCCTCCCACTGACAACAATGATGGGGCACTATTCCTCCCACTGACACCAATGATGGGGCACCATTCCTCCCACTGACACCAATGATGGGGCACTATTCCTCCCACTGATACCAATGATGGGGCACTATTCCTCCCACTGACACCAATGATGGGGCACTATTCCTCCCACTGACACCAATGATGGGGCACTATTCCTCCCACTGACACCAAGATGGACCACTATTCCTCATACTGATAACAATGATGGGACACTATTCCTCCCACTGACACCAATGATGGGGCACTATTCCTCCCACTGACACCAATAATGGGGCACTATTCCTCCCACTGACACAAATGATGGGGCACTATTTCTTCCACTGACACCAATGATGGGACACTATAGAGGGTGTCTATGGGAAGGTTGGACCATTCTTCCAGAAGCACATTTGTCAGGTCAGGCACTGATGTCGGGGGAGGAGGCCTGGCTCGCAGTCTCCGCTCTAATTCATCCCAAAGGTGTTCTATGGGGTTGAGGTCAGGACTCTGTGCAGGCCAGTCAAGTTCCTCCACCCCAAACTGGCTTCAGAGACACCCCCTTCTGGGGAACTACAAAATAGGCTGTCAGGCCTAAGAGAAGTACGATGAAGAATTCTCCCTTTTTAACATCGGAACCAACTTTGGGGAGAAAAGGCATCCTTTTGCTCTGACACTTGAACACTGCTTAAACCAAGGCAGACGGCAAGTATTCTACCGCTCTAAACTTCTTTCTGTTATCTCTCTGATGTTGTATTGCTCTGTGTATTTATATATGGTCTCCTCCTCCCATGCCCGCCAACAGGACTTCTCCAGGGTGTCACCCATCCTCTGGAACTCCCTGCCCCAACCCATCAGATTATCACCTATTCTCCTCTCCTTTAGGTGCACCCTGAAAGCCCATCTCTTCAGGGAAGCCTACCCCACCCCCTGCTAACTTGCCGACCTCCTCCACTCTTCCTACCACCCCATCCCCCACAGCTATCTCCTCCTGTGCCACCATCCCCTCCCTCCTAGATTGTAAGCTCCAAAGAGCAGGGCCCTCGAACCCCTCATGTTTTGCATTGTATTGTGTAACGGGGTTAGCTCGGCAGCGGGTGTGTGTGACCCCCTGGATGGGTGCACAACACCAAAAAGACAGGCACAGCACAACAACAGTGAAGGTGAAAACAAACAGGTGCAATTTATTTACAATATTTACAGAAAAATGGTAAACCAAACAGAAACATCAAAATAAATCCTGGCCAATTTGGCTACTTACTGCAACAACAGCTTTCCCTAGCTACCCACTAGGTACAGCCTGCTGCTATACCTAGTTGCTAGTACTTGGAGGCCGGCCACACAGGCTTTGGTCTCTCTGCACACAGATAACACTGTTCAACAAATTTTAATTTTTTTTGCCAGTTTTGGAAACAAAAGGATCCATTTCTTAATGAATTTCACATTCTGAGTTCAAATATAAGAATGAAATTTGTCAATTTGCTCTAGTTTTTCTGTAAACGGAAAGTTTTCTACTATAGGCGTAATGACTACATAATGCACAATAATTATATAGATAGATGTCTTTCCACAAATATAAAGCAAGTGATATTGACTACATAACAAAGCCTGAATGGCATAATATATTGCATAGGATTACCAAGAAAAATTATAGCCATAAGCTAAGTTGAATCATTTTAATACTTAGGATTCTCACTAGTTTTGTCTTCAGTTTGTGTCGGTTTTGCTTCTCTTGGCTTTTCTCTTGTATTCGAGGAAAGGGCTATCTCTTACAACTGTCCAGCAATAGTCAGCAAGCATTGATGGGCTCCATTTACCTTGATATCTTCTTTCCATAGCTGCAATGTCTTGATGGAAGCGCAGATAACTTTTTCTTCTTATTTAGCCCTTTTACAATTGGAGGCACCATACAAAAGTAACAATTACTAACATGATCTGTTGGCTCTCTCCAAATCATTGGCACAGCGAAAGGCATAGATGCCTTTTTTCCATTCAACCATTGCTCCAGTGCCGTCCCACAAGAATTGCAGCATATATGTGGTGCCCAGCTCTTGTCCTGGTCTCCTATCTTGCAGCCAAAATACAAGTTGTAGGCTTTCCTAATCATTCCTGTTATCCTCCTTTTTTGTGAGATAAAAGTTATTTCACCGCAGATATAGCAGAAATTATCTGCTTTATTCACACAAGTTCAAGGCATTACTGAGTAGCCTATATAAGCAGAAAACGAAATGTAAAGACGAACTCCAATCAGCTACAGATACTGCAGCTTTTATGCAGTGAAGTGATGCAATTAAAGGCTAATATTGCATCATCTCAGTATACATGACATTTTCTATTGGTCACCAGTATCAATTGCCCAATATGCAGCTGAAGTTGCATCATAATTTTGAATGGCTTACGTCATTAGATGGGTGAATATATCATGGAAACTAGAGCCAATCAACATTTTTTAGGGTCATTTTTGTTTTCAGCACCCCAAAATTATGTAAGATTAGCTAATTTTATGCCCAAGACTTTTTACCTGTTGAACAGTGTAACAGGTCAGCTCCCCAGACAGTTCAGGCACAGATCTGGTTCCAGGTTGGAGCAACTCCCTAAGCACTCTGGGAAGTTTTATACAGGTGGTAATGAGCCCACTACCTTCAGCTGGGCTCATTACCTCAGTGCTGAAGGACTCAGCACTTCCCTCTAGTGGTACAAATCCCCATAAAGCCTGAACCTCGGACAAATATATCGTCCATCCAGGACGCAACCAGGTGATTTCACCTGCCTACTGTCACAATTGTATTGTTATTGTTCTGTCCCACATTGTAATGTACAGCGCTGAGCGAACTATTGGAGCTTTATAAATACTGTATAATAATAATAATATTATATATACAGTATATTGGCTACATCTTTTTCTGTAAATACTTTTATTGCACCATTTTGACCTTTTTAGTAAAAAATCTTATTTTCTGAAAAGTGTTGAACTGTTTCTAAAGCTCTTTAATGCAAACTAAGAATCCCTGCCTCTGAAGAGCGCTACTGTGTGTTTTAAACCTCTATATACATCTGCCTGCGGTGACAGTGTGTATACAGATGATTATTCAAACATCATAGGGGGTGGTGGCAGTGTGAAGGGTTAATTGCGTAATTAACCTGACCCGGTAACAATGGCTCTCAGGCTGCGGTACATAAGATTGTGGTCTGGTGCGCTGGAAAAATCTTTGTGCAGGGTGCAGCTGAGCGTGGCATTGTTATGCATGTGACAGCGCAGTTTTAGATTGGCTAGTCCTTCGGTCACAAGTCGGTGAGAAGGGCTGGGGGTCTGACGCCGCAACCGTCACATAGACATCCATCAGTAAAGACAGCCTTCAGAACAGACCTGTTTCCCAGGCCTAACCCCTCAGTACATACCCCATTCCAGCCTTACCCCTCAATACAGGCCCATTCTCAACCTAACCCCTCAGTACAGTAATTCCTCCCTCCCCCCACAGTACATTCTCCCAGTCTTGTACAACCCTCCTCTCCCAGCCTGACCCTTCAGTACAGACCCCAACCAGTACAGACCCACCTGGTACAGACCCCCTTTAGTACAGATCTACTTACAGATGCAGGTTCAACATAAACAGGAATAAACTATTCCCAATAATGGGAACTTTGAAGACTCTGTACTAAGGCAAAAGGTGCACAATTAAGTTCAATAAAATAATAGAATTTTATTGATAACAATACAATCACTAAAAATGAATCACTTATGACCACATGAATGCATCTGCAATACATAGAAAAATCACATTAAAAAACCCCAGAAAATTATACATAGAATCCAGAATTGATGCTCGTACGTTCCTGCTGACTTTGCCCAACGCGTTTCGTAGCCTAATCACTGCTTCTTCAGGGACACCGCACCGCAGAAGCACAACAATATTACGATAGGTCAAGCATACAAGAATTCCAAAGCTCCATTGGGTTGCCACCAGTAGTCATGTGTCCTCCAAGCCTCCATCACAAAAGGCGGGGAATGGGGTTAGAGGCACTGGACCACACAAGGAGAAGACAGAGGTCTTACCGGACTAACGACCAGCACAGCAAGAAGTGTCCACTCAGGTCCCAGTAATCAGCATCAACTGCAGGGTGGCATGTTTAGAATAAGGGAGGTCTTCCCCTGGGCTGTCTCCAAGGAGGAGCCTTCCCTTGGTTCTAAAAAGCTGCTGTCAAACAGGTAGAATTGGCGTTAGAGTGCCAGTACCTGGTAGGGGCTGTATGCCACCGCATCCCCCTAAGTACAACACTGAACAAAGGAAGGGTTGGCCACTTAAGGGTTGTTCATCATCTCGATGCCACAAAACAAATTCTTCATCAAATCTCCTGACTTCCACTTGGCGCGGCACTGCCCTGGCCTCAGACTTAGGCCTATGTCTGTCCCTGCTCTACGCAGTCTCTTACAACTCTCTATGCACACATACACTTATGGGGCAGTAAAACATGGCTCAGTCGTGGGTATTTACCCCCACCCCGGCCAGCTGAAAAGGTGTAAAAACGAGCCCGTTATGAGTTGTCCCCCAGACCACCACACTCACTTTATAGGTGATCCCTCCCCTAACTATGTGGGAAACCAGCCACTTGGGCAATGACCCCCTCAATATTACCCTTTATTAAGCTACTGCCCATGATCAGTAACTCAAATAAGAGAGATCAGTGCTATCTTAATAGAATCATGGGCCCCTGGGAAAAGTAATGCACTGGGGCCCATACCAGCCTGAATCAGGTATCCCCATACATCAGGTGTCCCCATCACAATTTTCCCATACATCAGGTATCCCCATCATAGCGCCCCCATACATCAGGTGTACCCATCACAGTGCCCCATACATCAGGTATCCCCATCACAGTGCCTCCATACATCAGTATCCCCATCACAGCGCGCCCCCATACATCAGGTGTCCCCATCACAGTGCCCCCATACATCAGGTGTCCCCATCACAGCGCCCCCATACATCAGGTGTCCCCATCACAGCGCCCCCTTACATCAGCTGTCCCCATCACAGCGCCCCCATACATCAGGTGTCCCCATCACAATCGCGCCCCCATACATCAGGCGTCCCCATCACAGCGCCCCCTTAACATGAGCTGTCCCCCATCACAGCGCCCCCATACATCAGCTGTCCCCATCACAGCGCCCCCATACATCAGCTGTCCCCCATCACAGCGCCCCCATACATCAGGTGTCCCCATCACAGCGCCCCCCATACATCAGGTGTCCCCATCACATTGCCCCCATACAATCAGGCGTACCCATCACAGCGCCCCCATACATCAGGCGTACCCATCATAGTGCCCCCCATACATCAGGCGTCCCCATCACAGTTGCCCCCATACATCAGGTGTCCCCATCACAGCGCCCCCATACATCAGGTATCCCCATCACAGCACCCCCATACATCAGGTGTCCCCATCACAGCGCCCCCATACATCAGGTGTCCCCAACACAGTGTCCCCATCCATCAGGAGTCCCATCACAGTGTCCCCTTACATCAGGAGTCCCCATCATTGTGTCCCCATCACAGTGTCCCCATACATCCGGTGTCCCCATCCATCAGGTGTCACCATCACAGTGTCTCTTGCATCAGGAATCCCCATCAGTGTCTTCATCACAGTATCCCCTTACATCACAGTGTCCCCATCATAGTGTATCCATACATCAGGTGTCTCCATCACAGTGCCCCTATCCATCAGGTGTCCCCATCACAGTGTTCCCATACATCAGGTGTACCCATCACAGTATCCCTATCCATCAGTGTTCCCATTACAGTATCCCTATCCATCAGGTGTTCCCATCACAGTGTCCCCATCAGTGTCACCACACATCAGGTGTCCCCATCACAGTGTCCCCATCACAGTGTCACCACACATCAGGTGTCCCCATCACAGTGTCCCCATCACAGTGTCACCATACATCAGGTGTCCCCATTATAGTGTACTTATACATTAGGTCTCCCCATCACAGTGTCCCATTCAGTTGTGCCCACCCCCTTCCCCCTTGTACTCACAGATCACAAATGCTGTTACCACCTGCAATGAAGCTGCAGCTCCTCTTTTCTCTCCCATGCTGAGGCTGAGGTGAGTTCTCAGTCTCAGTGTGGGCTCTCTTGCACCCCCTGCAGGAGGGAGGAGAAAGCTGAATCCTCTCTCCAGACAGCCACTGCTTCTTCTTACAGAAAGTGTGAAAGAAGAGAGGCACAATCGGCCAAAATCACCAGTAAGCCCCCCTTTCCCCAACACAATGCCCTGGCTTCCTCTTTGTCCTAGAAGTGATCATGAGGCCCCCATGCACCTGGGGCCCCTGGGCAGCGCCGAGGTGTGCCCATTCAACAAAAGTGGTTACAATGGCAAAACTTCAGATAAAGTCAGTTGGGTCAGTCTCGGATCTCTGGCCACTCGCTGTTGGGTGTGCAGAATACCCGTGAACCAATGGCAGTTTGAGTCATGTGACCCATAGAGATTCGGCCTTCCATTCGCTTCCTTATCGATGTTAACATATTGTGACATTTGAAAGAAATGCGGAATGATTGCAGCACGTGCCTATTGTGCCGTGTTCTGTTCATGTCACAAGAAGGCCGAATGACAGGATGCCCACATGGGCCGCATTGAGTGTGCCTCCACCCCGTGAGAGCACAAAACAAACAGTTCCCCTCATATCATTGCTGGCACTTAGGATGACTAACAGATGGAAGGTTCAGCTTATGTTGTTCTATTATGTGAGCTCAGAGCCTGAAATATTTTACCTCTGGCATCCGCCTGTCAGTGACTCACCTCCTGCAAGCTGCCGCCTTGTGACACAGAAATATTCTATGTGTTGACACAGTGAGAGTATCATCGTAAAAAACATTGTAAGGAAAGATAAAATACAATGATATATTATCATACAACAGTATATTAAAATACAAGGATGCAAGAGAAAAACAATGATACAATAAAATACAGTGATACGATATATCAAATACAATGATACATGAAAATACAGCACTACAATAAAATACAAGGATACATTAATGATTAAAATACAAAGATACAATAACATACAACAATACAATAAAAAACAAAAATATACAAAAACATACAACAATACAATAAAAAAGATACAATAAAATACAACAATACAATAAAAAAAAAAATAAAAATACAATAGCATACAACAATACAATAAAAACAAAGATACAATAAAATACAACAATACAATAAAAAAAAGAATACAATAAAATACAATGATAAAATAAAAACAATAAAAACAAAGATACAAAAAAAAAAAAAAAACAAAAAAAAAAAAAAAAAAATAAAAAAAAAAAACAAAATAAAAAAAAAAAAAAAAATAAAAAAAAAAAAAAAAACAATAAAAAAACAAAATACAATAAAATAAAAAAAAAAAAAAAAAAAAATATAAAAAAAAATGATACAAAAAAAAAAAAAATAAAACGTTAAAAACAAAGATAAAATAAAATACAAAAAAAAAAAAAAACAAAAACAATATATCAAAAACAAAAAAAAAAAAAACAATACAATACAGGGATACGTTAAAATACAAAGATAAAAAAAAAAAAAAATAAACAAAAAATAAAAAACAGTGATACGATATATCAAATACAATGATACATGAAAATAAAAAAATACAATAAAATACAAGGATACAAAAAAAAACAACAAAAGAATAAAATACATTGATATGATATAAATCAAATATAAAAAATACATGAAAATACAGCAATACAAAAAATACAATATTACAATAAAATACAATTATACAATATATCAAATACAATGATGCAAGAAAATACAACAATACAATAAAATAAAGCAATAAAAATACAATATACAATATCTCAAAAATAATAATACAATAAAATACAACAATACAATAAAAAACAATAATACAAGAAGATGCTATGATACAATAAAAAAAACAGCAATACAATAATGCAATTAATCAAATAAAATTATACAATACGTATAAAAAATACAATAATTCAAGAAGATACTATGATATGATAAAAAATACAATTATACATTAAATCAAATACAATGACACAGGAAAATACAAAAATGCTATAAAATAAAGCAATACAGTAAAATACAATGATACAGTATCTCAAATATAATAATACAACAAAATAATTGCAATTAAAAACAATACAATACAATGATACATATATCACATACAATAATACAAGAAGATACTATGAAACAATAAAATACAGCAATAAAATAAAATACAATGATGCAATAAAATACAGCAATACAATGATACAATATATCAAATACAACAATATAAGAAGATAAAAGGATACAGTAAAATACAACAATACAATAATATAAAACAATGATACAATATATCTAATACAATAATACAACAAGATAAAAGGATACAGTAAAATACAACGATACAATCATCCAAAAAATACAATGATACAAGGAAGTATGAGGATACAATAAAAGACAACAATGCAGTAAAATACAATGATATAATAAGATACAAGAATACAATAATATACAATACAATAAAATACAACATGTGGAAAGTGTCTCAAGTGTAGCACTTCCCAGGACGCAGTCTTCTCACAAGATTTTGTTTGGGATATTCTTGCCCACTTTTATTGAAAGAAAGTTCTAGGAACACACAGGGGTTTCCCTCGCAGGGATTTTTCAGCATCCTTCTCCATAGATGCAACTAAGTCATTCACTTTCTTGCTTTAAAAAAGTCCTGGATTCTTTCTTGGATACACAGAATATAACTGGACATAACATTTATAGGTAAAGTTGATCCACGGAATATCCGATTGCCTCTCGGGGGATCAGGAAGGAATTTTTTTCCCTGCAGGAGCAAATTGGATCGTACTTTGCTGGGGGTTTTTTTGCCTTCCTCTGGATCAAATGTGGGTGTAGGATTATAACTTTTTTTTTCTTTAATGGTTGAACTGGGTGGACTTTTGTTTTTTTTTTTTTTCAGCCAGACTAACTATGTAGCTTTCAGCCTCCTTGATTGCTCTTGCAGCATGGATTCTCCTGCCTCACAGGCTTCATTCCCTTGTCAATCTACTCAACAGACAATCCTCATATCTCAGGCTCCTGTTGTCAGGACCTGGATCTGACCAGCAAACATCTGCTGTATCTGGCAATATCTCTTCTTGTTGAGTGACCTGAGATGCTGTACAGCTCCCTGCCTGATTCCTTAGACAACCTTGCCTTTTTGTCTTGTTTCTCTGAACCCTTTGCTCCTCCCATTAACTTTTTTATTTAAGCCATGCCTTTGAACTTCGTCTTTGCCAGATTATTATGCTCTCTCCAGCCCATATCTTCCTCTTGCCCTTGTCACTCCTCCTGCCATCTGTATCCTTGCTACCACTTACCGACCTTTCCCTTGTTCCTCCACTACACTTCTTCTGACGATCCAGCTGTCTGGTTTGATTCTGAAACCTCTGGTGACCTTCAGTGGCCATCTTGATGTGGGACATTATAAAATGGGTCTCCCATGTCATTTGGAATCACCTGGAGCGAGTGGTAGGTCAGGGACTGAGACCCCCCCTTATTAGGGAAAGTTCATGGCACAGGGAAAGGTTCATGGCGAGTAGGGTCCAATCAGGAATACCAGGAGACATCCTGGTATTCCGGTATCTGGCCATCCCGGTGCACTGTCAACCATCACCCGTCCAACAGAAGACCTCCTTTGGTAACATCGTATAAACACCAATCGTTCTATTACCAGTGCCAATAAATTATGTTGTTTTGTATATGATATACAAGACAAACTGAACATCAAGAACTGTGTGTGTGGTCCAGGGGCGGACTGACCATTTGGAAACTCAGCACTGCCCGAGGGCCCGGGGGCAGTAGGGGGCCCCATGAGATGCCCCTGGTACCTTTTTCATAGGCTTTTTTAAGTTTGGGCAAGGACACAGGGGCCCCATGATCCCCTTTTGCCCGGGGGCCCCATGAGTTGTCAGTCCGCCCCTGGTGTGGTCTCTCCTGGATAGGGTACGCTGGGCCTGGGTTTGAGTTGTAGCCGAGTAGCCACCCCTGATCAGACCACCAGATATCAGGAGCAAACCTGCCATTCCGTTGGCAGATTTAAAACATTGAATGAGACCTTCCACGGTGAGTGATGATGCTCATGAATCCCTGCACTCACAAAATGTCCTCAGTCTTCCGGGTTGAGTAACTCTGGCTGTAATTCAACCTGAAAGACTGGGGACATCTTGTGTTGAAAAGAGATTAGTGCAAAAGAACACTAGGGGGGAAGTTTCTAAAAAAAAAAAAAAAAAACAAGCCTGGAGCAGTGCTTCACCAGCACTGCAATGCAGCAGAATGTCGCTTTTGTTTTAACTCTTCCTCTCTCAGTCTTAGTACTGCTGTTAGGATGCAGATCTGAACCTACAGCTTCTGCCGTGTCTGGCAATGTCTCCTCTTGCTGAACTACCTGGAATGCTGGACAGCTCTCCCGGAACAATTCCTTGAATGAACCTGCCTTGAATCTTGTTTCTTTTGAGCCTTGAACCCTTTGCTCCTCCCATGAACTTCCTATTAAAGCCATGCCTTAGCACTTCTTGTTAGTTAAATTACTGTGCTCGCTCCAGCCAATATTGCTCTTGTTACTCCTGCTACCATACATATCTTCACTACCACTTGTTACCGACATTTGACTTGTTCCTTGACTGCACTTCTGCTTGATCCCAACCTTCAACCGCTTGTTATGCACCTTTAGTTTGTTCCTCGACTACGCTTCTGCTTGATTCCAACCTTCAACTGCTTGTTAAAGACCTTTAGTTTGTTCCTTGACTATGCTTCTGCTTCATCCCAACCTTCAACCGCTTGTTAAAGACCTTTAGTTTGTTCTTTGACTATGCTTCTGCTTGATCCCAACCTTCAACCATTTGTTACCAACTTTTAATTTGTTCCTCGACTACACTCCTGCTTCATCCCAACCTTCAATCGTTTGTTACGCACCTTTAATTTGTTCCACCACTATGCTTCTGCTTCATTCCAACCTTCAAGCGCTTGTTAAAGACCTTTAGTTTGTTCCTTGACTACACTTCTGCTTGATCCCAACCTTCAACCGTTTGTTACGCATCTTTAGTTTGTTCCTTGACTATGCTTCTGCTTCATCTCAACCTTCAACCGTTTGTTACGCATCTTTAGTTTGTTCCTTGACTATGCTTCTGCTTGATCCCAACCTTCAACCGTTTGTTACGCATCTTTAGTTTGTTCCTTGACTACGCTTCTGTTTGATCCCAACCTTCAACCGCTTGTTACCAACTTTTAATTTGTTCCTCGACTACACTTCTGCTTGATCCAAACCTTCAACTGCTTCTTAAAGACCTTTAGTTTGTTCTTTGACTATGCTTCTGCTTGATCCCAACCTTCAACCGCTTGTTACCGACCTTTAATTTGTTCCTCGATTACACTTCTGCTTGATCCCAACTTTCAACCGCTTGTTACAGACCTTTAATTTGTTCCATCACTATGCTGCTGCTTCATCCCAACCTTCAACCACTTGTTAAAGACCTTTAGTTTGTTCCTTGACTATGCTTCTGCTTGATCCCAACCTTCAACCGTTTGTTACGGACCTTTAATTTGTTCTGCGACTATGCTTCTGCTGGTCCCCTACCTGCTATATCTGATACTGGTACCAGAGAAGCAGGCAGAATGAGGTCCGGTAGCAAGCCAAGGTCAGCACCCGGAGGATCAGGTAGAGAATAGTCAGAGGCAAGCTGAGGTCAAAATCCACAGAGCAAGGTCAGGAACTTGCCGGGTTAGCAACGGAAGGTCAGTGAGCAAAAGGAACACGGATCACGGGGAGCTGAAGAACATCCAGCAATTAGGATCTCCTAGGCAGCTTGGCGCCAAAGTGGGAGAACGTGCGTGCGGATGCATGCTGGATCACACAAATTCGCCTATGTGTCAGTGCACTCTGGATATTAACCCAAGCTCGTCTGTTTGCTGGTACATGTGCATGAGCATTAGCTGTATGTGCATGAGCATCAGCTGCAGCAGGATCTCCTTTAAATAGGCAGCTTGGCGCCAATGCGGGAGAACGTGCGTGCCGATGCATGCTGGATCACACAAATGTGTCTATATTTGTCAGTGCACGCTGGTCAAGCCTGAGCTCGTCTGTTTGCTGGTACATGTGCATGAGCATTAGCTGCATGTGCATGAGCATCAGCTGGAGTAGGATCTCCTTTAAACTTCATGTTTGCTGGAGTAGGCAGCTTGGCGCCAATGCGGGAGGACGTGCGCGCCGATGCATGCTGGGTCACACAAATGTGCCTATGTGTCAGTGCACGATGGCCAAGCCAGAGCTCATCTGTTTTGCTGTACATATGCATGAGCATTAACTGCTTGTGCATGAGCATTAGCTGCAGCAGGATCTCCTTTATATAGGCAACTTGGCACCAATGCGGGAGGACGTGCGCGCCGGTGAGTGCTGGATCACAGAAATGTGCCCGTGTGTCAGTGCGTGCTGGTCAAGCCCGAGCTCGTCTGTTTGCTGGTACATGTGCATGAGCATTAGCTGCATGAGGATAAGTATTAGCTGCATGTGCATGAGCATTAGCTGCAGCAGGATCTCCTTTAAATAGGCAGCTTGGCACCAATGCGGGAGGACGTGCGCACCGATGCGTGCTGGATCAAACAAATGTGCCTGTGTGTCAGTGCTCACTGGTCGAGCCCAAGCTCGTCTGTGTGCCGGTACACAAGCATTAGCTGTATTAGTTTCCCGACCAGGGGCGGACTGACCATTTGGAAACTCAGGCACTGCCCGAGGTCCCGGGGTTAGTAGGGGGCCCCATGAGATGCCCCTGGTACCTTTTTCATAGGCTTTTTTGAGTTTGGCCAAGGACACAGGGGCCCCATGGTCCCCTATTGCCCGGGGGCCCGATGAGTTGTCAGTCCGCCCCTGTTCCCGACAGTGATTTCCCTTTGGGCGTATCTCACTAAAAATGACATTTTGTTGCAGGGGATTCCCAAAATCTGATTTGCACCTTAATGCAGATTTCTGGGAAATTCAGTGAGCCAATCACTTAAGCAGGAAATGACATTTTTAGGGAGGGGCGTTCGGTATACTGTCTGTGTACAGAGCGCCTCCAGGTGGCCGTATTGCATTTTACAAAAAATGACAGCGACTGCAGATTGAATAGGAAAGGACATTCAATGTGACTTGTGTAGCGATTTGTATACACATTATTTTTACATTATTATTATTATTATTATACAGTATTTATATAGCGCTGAAAGGTTTGCTCAGCGCTGTACATTATAGTGGGGGACAGAACATGAGACAATACAGTAACAAAACAAAACACGAGGGGTTTGAGGGCCCTGCTCTTTCGAGCTCACAATCTAGGCGGGAGGGGACAATATTTTTTAATATATTTTGCAATTTATTTTACCCTTGACTCAATTTAGCAGTAAGTAATATTTTTTTGTTCCATTTTTATTGGGAATCCCATTTCAGAAGGTATCACAAAGATCGGTTTTAGAAAGCCCTGTTGGAAGCTGAGCTTCTACAGAGAAAATAAATAGTCTTCCAACAGTGACAAAAGATGAACGATCGAGGGAGGTAGAGCGACTCCGGGGCCCCGTGTGGAGTAGTGTGCGTAAGATGGATTGTTTATAGCGAAGGTAGGAATTGTGATTTCCTCTCACAAAAAAACCAGTAGAGGACAATCACTTGAAACGTCCGCTTCTCCGCAAGCCCGTAAAGCCCCAGAATTCACCGGTGGCGATTCCGGACAGATGCCGGTCCCCAAAGCCGGTGAAAAAAAAGCAGCACGCTGCAGATTTTCCATGCAGTAACAGCTTAGTTGTCCCAGACAAATTGACATGAAGCTCGTCTGGGACCTCCTGTGACGCGTTTCACCCCTCGGTGGGCTTAATGACCAATTTTGACATTACCCTCACCCACATCTTCAATCTCTCCCTCTCCTCAGGCACTTTCCCCCTCCCCTCTGAAACATGCACACATCACCCCCATACTTAAAAAGCCCTCCCTGGACCCCAATGACCCGAACAACCTCAGACCCATCTCCCTGCTCCCATTTACATCTAAACTCCTCGAGCGCCTAGTCTACACCCGCCTATGCTCTCACCTCAACGACAACAACCTCCTCGATCCCCTACAGTCCAGCTTCCGTCCCCTACACTCCACCGAAACTGCCTTACTCAAACTCTCCAACGACCTGCTAACCGCCAAAGCTAATGGCCATTATTCAGTGCTCCTACTCCTTGACCTCTCTGTGGCCTTTGACACAGTCGACCACCCCCTCCTCCTCAAAAAACTACACTCCCTCAGCCTCAGAGATTCTGCTCTCTCCTGGCTCTTATCCTACCTTTCACAACGCTCCTTTCAGCGTTACCTATAATGCTACCACCTCCCTCTCACTCCCCCTCTCTGTTGGGGTCCCTCAAGGCTCTGTCCTCGGGCCCCTTCTCTTCTCCATCTACACCTCCTCCCTTGGCCAACTCATACACTTCTCTCACGGCTTCAACTACCACCTCTATGTCGACGACACACAAATCTATCTCTCAACCCCCCACCTCACCCCCTTGGTCTCAGCCCGAATCACACACCTACTGAGCGACATATCAGACTGGATGTCGCTCCACTTCCTTAAATTGAACCTCTCCAAAACCGAGTTTCTTGTCTTCCCCCCAGCCCGGACACCACCCCCCATTGATTTCTCCGTCACATCCAACAACGCTACCATCAAACCCGCCCTGCAGGCCAGAGTACTGGGTGTCATTCTGGACTCCAACAAATCCTTCCAGCCCCAAGTCCAATCTTTAACAAACTCGTGCAGACTCCACCTCCGCAACATGCAGACTCCAACTCCGCAACATCGCCAAAATCCGCACGTTCCTAACCCCAGAAACCACTAAACAGCTCATCCACTCCCTCAATCATATCACGACTCGACTACTGCAACTCCCTCCTCACTGACCTGCCTCGCCGCTGGCTATCCCCGCTTCAGTCGATCCTGAATACAGCTGCCAGACTCATTCACCTTTCCAACCGCTCTGTCTCCGCCACCCCCCTCTGCCAATCCCTCCACTGGCCTCCACTCAGTGTCCTCCACCCCCCTCTGCCAATCCCTCCACTGGCTTCCGATTGCGCAACGGATCAAATTCAAAATCCTAACGCTGACGTACAAAGCCGTCCACCATACTGCCCCGAACTACATCACTGACCTAATATCCAAGTACCCCGCCCAGCACGCACACTCCGCTCCTCACAAGACCTCCTTCTCTCTAGTTCCCTGGTCTCCTCCTCCCATGCCCGCCTCCAGGACTTCTCCAGGGTGTCACCCATCCTCTGGAACTCCCTGCCCCAACCCATCAGATTATCACCTACTCTCCTCTCCTTTAGGCGCACCCTGAAAACCCATCTCTTCAGGGAAGCCTACCCCACCCCCTGCTAACTTGCCGACCTCCTCCACTCTTCCTACCACTCCATCCCCCACAGCTATCTCCTCCTGTGCCACCATCCCCTCCCTCCTAGATTGTAAGCTCGAAAGAGCAGGGCCCTCGATCCCCTCATGTATCGCATTGTATTGGTATTGTTCTGTCACATGTTCTGTCTCCCTTTGTAATGTACAGCGCTGAGCGAACTATTGGCGCTTTATAAATACTGTATAATAATAATAATAATAATAATAATAATTACTTACATACAGATTAAAATCGGCCCTTTTTTTTTTTGCTCAAAAATTACTTAGAACTCTCAAACATCAGAGAATAGGTGCAGGAACTCCCCCATTCTGAATCACTTCTTGTCTCCTCCCCCCTACCCCACCCCTACCGAGCACCATCCCCTGGTTCCACCCCCTACCCAACTCCGAGCACCCTCCCTTGGTTCCAGCCCCCCTACCCACCTCTGAGCATTGTCCCCTGGTTCCACCCATTACCCACCTCTGAGCACCATCCCTTGGTTCCACCCCCTACTCACCTTTAAGCACCATCCCTTGGTTCCTCCCTCTACCCATCTCTGAGCACCATCCCCTGATTCCACCCCCTGCCCACCTCCGAGCACTGTCCCTTGGTTCCACCTCCACTACCCACCTCTCATTGTCCCCTGAGCCCCACTGTCACTTGGTTCCACCCCCTACCCACCTCTGAGCACCCCTCCCCTGGTTCCACCCCCTACCCACCTCCGAGCACCATCCCTTGGTTCCACAACCCTACCCAGCTCTAAACATTGTTCCCTGGTTTCCACCCACTACCCACCTATGAGCACCATCCCTTGGTTCCACCCCCTACCCACCTCCAAGCACCATCCCTTGGTTCCTCCCCCTACCCACCTCTGAGCACCATCCCCTGATTCCACCCCCTGCCCACCTCTGAGCACCGTCTCTTGGTTCTACCTCCTACCCACCTCTGAGCACCGTCCCTTGGTTTCACCCCCTACCCTCCTCCAAGCACCGTCCCTTGGTTCCATGCATTACCCACCACTGAGCACCATCCCTTGGTTCTGCCCCCTACCCACCTCCCAGTACCACTCCTTATAGAGAAAACACGGCCAAGTATCATTTTGTGGTGCTGAGTAATTTGTATGGAATTTGTTAATGATAACAAGAAAAGCAATAAAATAGATCCCCCACAGCCGGCAGCAACCGACCCCCTCAGCAACAATAGATCTTCCAGCAACAATGGACCCAAAACACCATTCCAGCAGCAATAAATTCCCCCCAGCAATAATGGACCCCAGGAACAAAATAGCACTCCAGCAACAACAGATCTCCCGCAAACCAGCAATAGATCCTTCCCTCAATAGTAGATCCATTTCCAGCAACAACAGGTCCCCCACCAGCAACATGAGACCTCCCCAGCAACAATAGACCTCCATGCAGATCCCCTCCAGTGACAATAGATCCCCCAGCAGCCAGCATCAATAGATTTTCCAGCACACCCCAGCACTCCTTGCCATTACATACATTCAATGCTGGAGGTGCCGGAACTGCGTCCCCCCGTGATCCTGCTGAAAAAAAGCCCTGCCAAACATGATACATTTTCTGAACGCAGAGGCACTGCAGAATACATTGGTGGCTGTTGCAATTATTTTTTTTGCATCAAATGCAAATTTTCAGGAAAAAATACCCCTAAATGCATTTTAGCACACGCAAGCACAATGCGATATCCAATTTTTTTTAGGAAAAATATAAAATGATGATGTGTTGAGTAAATAGATACCAAATATGTCAAGATTAAAAATTTCTCACGCCTGTGGAAAGGCTATTTTCTCTTCTAGTCAACTGTTCTTCACATACAGTATTGTTGGCAGTAGTAGCAACAGGGCCGTGGATAAGGGGGGTGGGTACCACCAGTCCTCCTGTATGGGGCCCAGGACAGCAGGGGGGGGGCCCAGGCAGCTGGGGGAATCAGATGTGGGCAGGGAGGGTGATCAGCACAGCGGGGGGGGAAAGAATTTTTTTTTTTTTTTTTTTTTTTTTAAGTCCGCAAACGTGCAAAGTAGAACGAAAAACCCGTAAGTGATCACAAAAAAAGTGCAAGTGCGAACACCACATGAAAAAGTGCACTTAGGGGTGTGCTTTTGTCCTACCCCTAAAGGGGCTGGACCACTACCCTGATCCCCCAGGGCACGAAGCTCCTGACAGGGACAAGGTTCCCATTTGGTCCTCCTGGCCAAAATGTCTGGTGGACCACCGTTCCTTGTGTCCAGCCGAAGCCGGACACCCAGTACTTGGTCAGGGGGCTCTCCCGAAGAGAAAACCCCCTAGGGATCAGGGGAGGAAGGAACCAAAAGGCCACACATCCTCCCCCTAGACTTCAGGGAAGGCCCGAGGACCCACACCCTCCATCCTGTGAAAAACACACACAAAAGCAAGAAAAAGTGACAAAACGTGGGAGTGAATAAATTAAATAAATAGAAAATAAAAAAGTGGACCGTGCCAAATTGTGCACAGACCAGGCCCTGAGGCCTGTAGCAAAAATTGCCCTGGTCCTAGCCAAAAGGCCTGGTCCTAAGGGCACTGTGCTGGAAAAGTGGAAACGCAGTGACCATGTGCCATCTTCACACTGTGGGGTCCCACACCCAGGTGTTACTAGTGCCACCCCTGAGGGCGTCTACTCAGGGGGCACTGAGTTTGCGGACTTTCTGCCTTCCCAGCCCCTGGCCAGACAAGGTAGATCCGTCCAAATCAGGAGGCACTGGGTCCTTCAGGTCTTCTCGGGGGAATTACTCACGGGCCCCAGCTTCTACTCGTGGGCATTATGCTTTCTGTCCCCCCGGTACTAGCCTTCCAGACCCCCATCATACCAGTGAGGGTACTATACAACAGCCATCCCCGCAAAGCTAGAATGGCCGGGAGCACCCCCACTGGACACTGATAAGAACAGATACTACACTTGATCTTAGCCAAAAGGCCGAGAAGCGGATGGGGGGGGATGCAATTACAGGAACCGATCCCCAGTATGGCTCTCTCTGCAGCAGCTGAAAGCCAGCTTCTTCTCCTCTCCCTCCAGGTGGCTCTAAGCTGCTTCAGGGAGAGCCATACAGGGGATCTGTTCCAGTAATTCCCCCCCCCCACTGCACCCATCACCCTCCATGTGCACCATACATTTCCCTCTGCTGCCTATGCCCCCACCCCCGCAGTACTGACAGCTTCCCTCTTCTCCTTCTCACTGGCAGCTGCAAGCACACAACAGGATCCTTCAGGATGGAAAGCAGGAAACGGTCGGGTAAACATGTCACGTTTTCCAGCCCCTTCCTTTCCTGAATGAATGCAATAAAGTGATCGGTAGCAATAAACTGTGTTTTTTTTTTTGGGGGGGGGGGATTGGGGGGGCCCTGTCAAGTTGGCTGTATGAGGCCCCATGGTTTCTAACAGCAGTCCTGGTGATCGGTATCATTCACTCATTGTGTTCATTCATAACTGAAGCATAGTAAACTGTGTTTTTTTTTTTTTATTTGTTTTTTTAGGGGGCCCTGTCAGGTTGGCTGTATGGGGCCCCCCATGGTTTCTAACAGCAGCCCTGGTGATCGGTACCAATCACTCATTGTATTCATTCATAACTGAAGCATAGTAAACTGTTTGTTTTGGGGGGGTTTAGGGGACCCTGTCAAGTTGGCTGTATGGGGCCCCGTAGTTTCTAACAGCGGCCCTGGTGATCGGTACCAATCACTCAATGTGTTCATTTATAACTGAAGCATAGTAAACTGTGTTTTTTTTTTAGCGGGCCGTGTCAGGTTGGCTGTATGAGGCCCCATAGTTTCTAACAGCAGCCCTGGTGACCGGTATCATTCACTCATTGTGTTCATTAATAACTGAAGCATAGTAAACTGTGGGGGGGGTTTTTATTTAGGGGGCCCTGTCAGGTTGGCTGTATGGGGCCCCTTGGTTTCTAACAGCAGCTCTGAGTAGCAGATAGGTTCATTCATAGTGAAGCATGGCTATGGCTGTTCAGAGTGTTCCTGTCCTGGGGCTGCTGCCCCTGGGAGTCAGCCTGTGTGGAGTTGCTGTTTGGGCCTCGGCATGTGCTTGGCTAAGGTCTTGATTGGCAGAAATTTGGGAGAGGGTATCACCTGCGGAGACTGGTGTGGAAAAGAACCATTTTCTTCATTCATTCTTCAATAGCATGGTGGCCGGGCGGGAGACAGCTGTCCGGGTGTGCATGTGCTTGGGGATGTGAGGGCCAGCAGTTGCTTTAGAACTGGGACTGCTCGCATAGTCCTCCAGATTAGCTGGCCATTCCCTCCTATCCCCCCAGCAGGAGGCATCCATGGAAAACGCCGGGAAAATCATTATTCGCACTGCGCATGCGCATGCGCAAGCGCAGTGCCGGAAATGGCCGATGATATTGGCCCCAGCAAAGGATGTTGCAAGAGGATTTTGTCTAAAGTTTGTCCTTCTGCTAATTTCTCCTGACATTTTGGAGTATCCTGCACCCCATCCCCCTCTACTGTTGATTGCTGCAATACATTTACAAAAAGATATCCCATATTCCATTGGTGGTCAACTTTTATGATATGGGGTGGCCTCAAGTGTGGACCTCAATCTCACCAAAGAACTGTACATAAAATTCACTGAGTATTCAGTGTCAGAGACAGCAGACACAAAGCAAGATATAGTCAGAGACTAATGACCCGACAAAAGAGATAGGCAGGGACTGTGGGAATAATATAGCAGATGGTCAGAGACTGCAGACATGATACAAGAGATGGTCAGAGACTGTAGACATGGTACAGGAGATGGTCAGAGACTGCAGACATGGTACAAAAGATGGTCAGAGACTGCAGACATGATACAAGAGATGGTCAGAGACTGTAGACATGGTACAAAAGATGGTCAGAGACTGCAGACATGATACAAGAGATGGTCAGAGACGAGGCCGAAGACATACTACCAGGGGCGGACTGTCAACTCATGGAGCCCCTGGGCAATAGGAAATCATGAGGCCCCTGTGTCCTTGCCCACACTCAAACCACATCCAAAAAAGCCTATGAAAGTTACCAGGGGCATCTCATGGGACCCCCTACTGACCCCGGGCTCTTGGGCTAAATGGTCAGTCCGCCCCTGCATACTACAGTAGATGGTCAGAGATGTCAGACATACTACAGGAGAGGGTCAGAGACTTCAAACATACTACAGGAGAGGGTCAGAGACTGCAGATATTATACAGGAGATGTCAGAAATTGCAGACATACTACAGGAGATGGTCAGAGACTGCAGAAATACTACAGGAGAAGGTTATAGACTGCAGGTATGAAACAGGAGATGGTCAGAGACTGCAGACATACTACAGGAGAGGGTCAGAGACTGCAGACATGATACATGAGAGGGTTAGAGACTGCAGATATGATACAGGAGATGGTCAGAGACTGCGGACATGATACAGGAGATGGCCAGAGACTGCAGACATACTACAGGAGAGGGTCATAGACTGCAGACATGATACAGGAGATGGTCAGAGACTGCAGAAGCAGTACAGGAGATGGTCAGAGACTGAAGACATGATACAAGAGATGGTCAGAGACTGCAGACAGGAGATGGTCTGAGACTGCAGACATGATACAGGAGATGGTCAGTGACTGAAGACATGATACAAGAGATGATCTGAGACTGGGGACTAGAAAACATGGATTAGTGCCTACAGAGTCCCAAGGGCTGCACCAAAAGTTCCAAAGAGCCACAGGTTGGGCACCAGAGCCCTAGACTGAGTCTGTATCTTCAGTGTGCATGGAGCTATGTTTGGGTCTGGCAGCCTCTGAACTAACAGAGACCTGGTCCTTCTAAGCAGGGATAGCACTACACTCCTATCCAGCGTTGTATTTATTTCTTGTGCTGCCCCAGGCATCACCCACCACTGCCGCCCACCACAAACAGCCCCCTCGCCGCCACCACCCTTCGCAACCACCCAATTCAATCACTGACCTTAACCTTAGAGCTTCATCCTCCCATGGTCACTTGTGTCACTTCTTCCGCCCCCCTGAAAATTGCCGCCCCAGGCGAACACCTCGTATGGCTTGCACTAAACACACCGCTGCTCATATCCATAGAAGGGAACCTGCCTATTAGTATGGACATGTCTTGTTATGTCAGTATTTTATCTCCCTATAACAGAAGAAATGTGAGCTTGGTATTATGAAGGCTGATCTGTCTCCTACCTGATCTCAGGACCGATAAAGTACATTTTCCAGACTGCCAGAGGAATAAAACCTTTATTTATTTATTTTTTTTGCTCATGTCCCCATAGGAGCACCTTTTCATATGACAGTTGTTGAGTGTTTATCAGCACCGAGCTCATTTAGAGGATGGGATTGCTTTATAACGTGACATTTCTCCTCCGACAAGGACAGAGTGCAAGAAATAATCAACAATCGGATTCTAGAAGGTGAGGCTGCCCTATTGTAACCTATCAAGAGTGAAGATTGAGATTATTCCTGGCATCCATTGATGACCGTCTGAAAAACAAACAGATTCTAAAGAACAACATTTTAACTTGTGTAGCCCTACCCCCTTAGGAGTCACTGAGTTTTGGGTTCCTCTGCAGCTCTGCATAGACAGGCAACAAGCATGTTCTTCCACATCTGCACACTGGAGACAGTAAACAATCCTCGAGCTTGGTTTCGATGATTTTATTAAAGTAGTTTAGAACTTTGATGGGGTTGAGGGGTGTATGGGATGTCCAAGGAAACTGTGAACTATGAGGACAAACTCCTTAGCAACTATGTACAAGTCCGTGTACAAAAAGTCTCTTCTTTGCAGCAGGGGCGGACTGACCATTTGGAAACTTGGGCACTGCCCGAGGGCCCGGGGTCAGTAAGGGGCTCCATGACATGCCCCTGGTACCTTTTTCATAGGCTTTTATTGAGTTTGGGCAAGGACACAGGGGCCCCATGATCCCCTATTGCTCGGAGGCCCCATGAGTTGTCAGTCCGCCCCTGCTTTGAAGAGCTCTCCAACTCTCTGGTGTACCTCCTCAGACCCCAGATAAATCCTACTCTTCACCCAGCTGCCTGTGGGTATCTCTGGGCAAGGGGAACCAGAAACTGCCAACTTAAGAAACAGTCTCAGATGAGGAGCTAGCTGGGTTCTCCACCTGATTGCCCTCTCCCCTTATCCGGCCCAGTGGGTGTAAGGTTAGTCACACTGTCTTTCTGGCTAGCTTAATGGGTAGGTGGCTGCCTCTAGGCCTTTCACTGGGCTTGCTCATTCTCTGCTGTTCAGGTTACCCTTCTGGAAGACAGTGGCACAGTGGAGACTCCTTTGTCCAGCACCAGCCTGTAGGTGGGCCCCTTCCCAGACTCCACACTCCAGCCTTCATTCCATCTTCCACCCGACACTACTTCCTGATCAGGCTCCCTCATACTTTTTGGGCTGTCCTGGCTCCATGTCAAGCCTCCTGCTTGTGGATTGGCTAAGATCCCTTAAGTATGCAGATCAGCCTCTCCTCACCCCCACCCACTGCCTTCTAGAGACTTCTCCAGCTTCTAGAGCAGGGGTTAAAAAATTTAGAGTCCAGACCTACTAGTCGGTACAAAACTTACTCTCCACCAGTTGCCATACCCAACCTTGCCCAGGTCTGCCCCCAACCCCCCCGGTCTGCCCCCAACCCCACCCCGCCCCACCCCCAACCACACCCCCTTAAAGCTTATGAAATTAAATTTTTCTTTAGAATATATAGTCCAAAATATAAAACTGTACACAGTAATGTATATCCCAGCTCCCCTGTACTTCATTGTTGTATACAGTGCTTACTGTCCCCCCGAGTCCCCCACGGTGGTGGAGAGGGTGTCTCCTCTCAGTGGAGGGGAGCGGACCTCTCCTGCACCTGTCCTCTCGGCAGCGGTGCCGCAGAAGCCGGAAACCGGAAACCGTTGTAAACCAGAACTCGGCTTCACAATGAGGCTTGGAGTGCAGCTGCAGTCGCTCCATGCTTCATCTGTGCTCACCGCTCGCTACAGAGGAAATTCTCTTCGCATTTGGCGAGCGGGCGAGCGGCTTTTTCAAGCCCTGTTCTAGAGCAGGGGGAGGTATCGGGAACTGACCCACAAAGCCCTCAGCCCGGACCCAAAAGGCTGACTCACTCATACCCAGGCTGATTCATCCCAGGCTGCTACTCAGCCTCCACTCAAAAACCTAATTAGCTCCCCCTAGCTAAACTTGAGGGGTGCTACACTCCGTTATGCCTAAATGAAGTACCATTCATCAGAAATAATGTTTGTAGAAGTCCTAAATCAGATTTTTTGTTGGCTTATGGGAATCCTCAGCAAAGCAGGGCTCAGGAAGGATAGAAATGTCAACCATCTATGTACAGTCCAATGGGAGCACAAAAATTTACAAGTCCAAGGTTGATTCATAGAAAATTCAACACGTTTCAGGTGCTGAACACAGTCCCTTGTCATGATTGGGATACCTTTGAAGCATATGGAGAGAAGAGAAAGAGAAAAGGCCATGCTCCCTCTGCATCAGGGCTACACAAAGAGTAGAAGTATAGCCATCTTCTCACTGAGTGTCAGGCTTTGGGCCTTGGATTGGCTGGCGGGGGACGACATCATCCCAAGCATGTGCAGCTCAGCATTCATTCCCGGCACACTTTGGCTGTGGTTGAATGACTGACTCCTTTGCGCATGCATAGGATGACTTCATCTATCAGCAGCCAATCAAGCTGACACCCAGGGAGGAGATGATGGTAGCCAGAAAGGGATGTAACTGCCGCAGCACTGAAATGGGGAGGTTAGTTTACTGCGGGGGTTGTTCCATTTTAACTACTGCAATCATCTTACTAGAGATGAGCACGGGTTTGGTCCAAACGCCCAAAACTTAGGTTCAGACCCAGGGGTGGACTTACAACTCATGGGGCCCCCAGGCAATAGGGGATCATGGGACCCCTGTGTCCTCGCCCACACTCAAACCACACCCAAAAGAGCCTATAAAAAGGTACCAGGGGCATCTCATGGGGCCCCCTACTGACCCCGGGCCCTCGGGCAGTTCCCGGGTTCCCAAATGGTCAGTCCGCCCCTGTTTAGACCAAACCTGGAAGCAAGCTGTCACTCCCACCAAAACAGAGCTTAATCAGCAGCGGCCATGGTGTTCTCACCACACACAAATGGACATATCCCACTCTTTTGGAGCAGGAAATGTCTCGTCGTGACTATTCCGGCACTGACCTGGTAGGTGTGACAGCTTGCTTCCAGGCTCATTGATTTATGTATACTGGACATAAGCGGACTGCCAGGGAATGGGTAAAATCCAACTGCACGTTATACAAATCTCCTGGAAATCAGCAGAAAAAGTAGCTATTGTCGCAATACTGTCCTCTTCTCAGGTGCCCTCCATGCAGACTCACAGCTTTGCAATCCAGTGCCAGTCCTCTTTTGGGGTGAACAGTGGCCACCCCAGGAAAACTGCTGTCTAAATAGTGACAGTGACCACACAGTCATGCCACTTTATCACTGCACCAAGACACTTTCTGGTATTGCTGTACCAGGGGTGGACTGACCATTTGGAAACTCGGACACTGCCCCCGAGGGCCCGGGGTCAGTAGGGGGCACCATGAGATGCCCCTGGTACCTTTTTCATAGGCTTTTTTGAGTTTGGGCAAGGACACAGGGGCCCCATGATCCCCTATTGCTCGGGGGCCCCATGAGTTGTCAGTCTGCCCCTGTGCTGTACTAATATAGGGTGGTTGTCTTCCCACCCCTGGTCTTCTGTTTTGGTGAGGGTACGCCTTACCAACTTTTTTGCCTTTGTATGTCAGCATCTTTGACTTAAGGTGGTACAGTTAGGGTTGTCTCCTAACGCCTTAGGTCCTTGACCCTTCCCTTGGAGTAATATGCTATTTAGGATATGCTCTATCCTGATTATCTGATATGAAATTGCATGGCTGTCCTAGGCAACCCTACTTCTTCTTAGAGCCTTGTTTCCCTAATACCTAGGGACCCAAGTTTAAGGCTTGGCTTTTGGCAATCCTACTAGGGATATCTTGTGGAAGCATTGTCCAGATTTCATATAGAGATTTGTTTTGAGCTTGAGGAACCTTCCAGTGCCCCCTAGGTTGACCACTATTTTTGATCTGTTCTCCCCATTCGAATAGTTATATTACTCTACCTGTTGGTGGTTGCCTTGGTCTACAGCAGTGGTTCTCAACCTTCCTAATGCCGCGACCCTTTAATACAGTTCCTCATGTTGTGGTGACCCCCAACCATAAAATTATTTTCGTTGCTACTTCATAACTGTAATTTTGCTACTATTATGAATCATAATGTAAATATCTGATATGCAGGATGTACAATATTTTCATTGTCACAAATTGAACATAATTAAAGCATAGTGATTAATCACAAAAACCACAGCTGAATATAAAAAGACCGATCAGCATCCAGATTAAGTTCCCATGGTACAGATATTTTTTTTGCAGTAGTTGATTTGACAGTACATGATTTTACATTTACCTAGTAATTATAATTCATGAGTGTTGTTTTACCTCCAATACTGCTGCTTTCAACACAGTAGCTGCTCTTTACACATGTGTGACTGGTCCACATAAGTACATTATGGCGCCAACCCTGTCACATACACCTGTAATTGTACGGGGTGTATGTGATGGGGTTGGTGTGATGATGTCATCACACCGGGTACTCGTATGTGGGCGTATCTGCATGTGGGCGGACCCGCCTGGAGACGGATAGAGGAGCGGTGTCTCGGTTCCCAAGACCATCGGAAATATGTGTTTTCCGATGTTCTTAGGTGACCCCTGTGAAAGGGTCGTGCGACCCAAAGGTTGAGATCCGCTGGTCTACAGCTTCTGTTGGAACAGGCTAGGTTTCCTCCACAGTAGTCATCTAAATTGGCACCCCGGTTGACCCTGTGTAGCCCCCCCCTGAGTGGTTAGCAGTTCCTCTGCCCTGTAGGGAACTTTACCTATTTGGTACAGATTTGGGCATTGGTTCTGGTTATTGTAGATGACCAATTGTTCCGTATTGGATCAATCGGTGACTTTTGCCACCCCTCAGCTGGACTACTTTTGGATGTCTCAACTGTTACTTATTGTAAAATCTTTTTCTTGAAGTCCCTTAAGTGGCGTAGGTCTCACCCCTCCTTATTAGTTTTATGTACTGCATTGTGTATATTTCACATAGGGATCTGTTTTGAGGCTGAGGAACCTTCCAGTGTCCCCTTTGTTGACCACTATGTTTGATCTGTTCTCCCCATTCCAGTAGTTATATTACTCTACCTGTTGGTGGTTGCCTTGGTCTACAGGTTCTGTTGGAACAGACCCCGTTTCTTCCAAGGTAGTCATTAAAATTGGTACTGGGTTGATCCTGTGTAGCCTCCCCTGAGTGGTTAGCAGTTCCTTTGCACTGTAGGGAACTTTACCTTTTTGGTATAGATTTGGGCATTGGTTTTGGGTATTGTAGACTACCGCTTGTTCCGTCGTGGATCAATCGGTGGCTTTTGCCACCCCTCAGTTGGACTGCTTCTGAACGTCTTAACTGTCACTTACTGTAAAATCTTTCTCTTGAAGTCCCTTAAGGGGCATGGGTACGCCTAGGGGCGGACTGACCATTTGGTAACTCGGGCACTGCCCGAGGGCCCTAGGTCAGTAGGGGGCCCCATGAGATGCCCCTTGTACCTTTTTCATAGGCTTTTTTGGGTGTGGGTGAGGACACAGGGGTCCCATGATCCCCTATTGTCCGGGGCCCCATGAGTTGTCAGTCCGCCCCTGGGTACGCCCCTCTGTGTTTATCAGCTTTATGTACTGTATTGTCCAAATTTCATAGAGAGATCTGTTTTGAGGCTGAGGAATCTTCCAGTGTCCCCTTTGTTGACCACTATTTTTGATCTGTTCTCGCCATTCGAGTATTTATATTACTCTACCTGTTGGTGGTTTCCTTGGTCTACAGCTTCTGTTGGAACAGACTTCAATTTCTTCCAAGATAGTCATTTAAATTGGCGCCGGGTTGACCAAGTATAACCTCCCCTGAGTGGCTAGCAGTTCCTCTGCCCTGTAGGGAACTTCACCTATTTGGTACAGATTTGGATATTGGATTTGGTTGTTGCAGACGATCAGTTGTTCTGTCTTAGATTTATCGGTGGCTTTTGCCACCCCTCACTGAACTTCACGACTATTTCAGAACTCCTGTGTGCCCTGATGAACGATAAAGAAAACAAGATATTTGTGCTTCATGTAAAATCTTTTTCTTGAAATCCTTTAAGGGGCGTAGGTCTTGCCCCTTTATTGGCTTTATGTATTGCTTGCTTATAAAACAGAGGCAGAGGCATTGATGGTTAGAGGTGGGGTTACATGGGGACTTGTCTAACCCTCCTGTAGGTGGCAGTATATTCTGACTGTCTCAAAATCCCGGTGTCCCTGAAAAGACTTCAAGAAAAAGGTCCTTGGCGTCATTCTGGACTCAAACCTTTCCTTCCAACCTCATGTCAAATCACTCACAAATACATGCAGGCTCCACCTTCGCAACATCGCCAAAATACGCTCCTTCCTTACCCCAGACACCACTAAACTACTCGTTCACTCCCTGATTATCTCACGCCTTGACTACTGCAACTCCCTCCTCACCAGCCTACCCCAGTGCAAACTCTCCCCGCTTCAGACCCATCCTGAACTCAGCTGCCAGACTCATCCACCTCACCAGCCGCTCCACCTCTTGCCACCCCCCTCTGCCTCTCCCTCCACTGGCTCCCCATTGCCCAATCGCATTAAATTCAAACTGCTCACTCTGACCTATAAAGCCATTCACAACACTGCCCCTAACACTACCTCACCGACCATCTGACTACCCCAGTACCCTTCGCTCTTTCACAGGACCTCCTTCTATCTTGCTCCCTGGTCCCCTCCTCCCACGCACGACTGCAAGACTTCTCCAGGTCCTCCCCCATTCCTCTGGAACTCACTCAACTACCCAATCCATCAGACTGTTACAGCTTACTCACTCACCTTCAGGCGCTCCCTGAAAACCCACCTCTTACAGGGAAGCCTTTACCCCACCCTCACCTAACAGCCGCTGCCCTTCCCTCCTCCTACCACTTTTCCCCCCACAGCCGTTTCCTCCTGTACCTCTACCTCTACCCCCTCCCTCCTAGATTGTAAGCTCGAAAGAGTAGGGCCCTCTTACCCCTTGTGTGCTGTTTGATGTTACTGTACTGTTTCATGTATTGTCCCCCTCTCTATTGTACAGCGCTGAGCAAACCCTTTGGCGCTATATAAACTCGATAAATAAATAAATAAATAAATAAGAAAAAGCTTTTATGACAAGTAAAGTCATATTTTGCAGCTTTAGTCCTACTTTAAGACAAACATGATTACTGCTTCAGTGGATGCTGACACTTTACAATAATGAAAGGTATTACAGGTATTACTTAGCGTATACTTACAGAAGAAGCTTTATAATAACTTTTGCCTGATTTGAACTGTTAATTTTTGGGTTTGGATTGAATTTAAAGGTTTGTGATCTCTTGAAATACTGCACTGTACAGCATACAGAGGGGCAAAAAAGTATTTAGTCCCCACCAATTGTACAAGTTCTCCCACTTACAAAGATGAGAGGGCCTGTAATTGGCATCATAGGGAGACCTCAACTATGAGAGACAAAATGAGAAAACAAATCCAGACAATCACATTGGCTGATCTGGAAAGAATTTATTTGCAAATTATGGTGGAAAATAAGTATTTGGTCACCTACAAACAAGCAAGATTTCTGCTCTCACAGACCTGTACCTTCTTATTTAAGAGGCTCCTCTGTCCTGCACTCATTACCTGTATCAATGGCACCTGTTTGAACTTGTTATCAGTATAAAAGACATCTGTCCACAACCTCAAACAGTCACACTCCAAACTCCACTATGGTGAAGACCAAAGAGCTATCGAAGGACACCAGAAACAACAGCAAAGAGCACCTAGCAACTACAGTGTCTCCACAGCATCAGGGAGCTGGGGCAATTGGCTGCTCTCCCCAGCAGCAGACTGAGCTCCAGAATGCTCAGGACCATACAGCCGAAGCGCTGGCAGCTGGACCGAGAGTCAATGACCTCTGCCCTACCCCCAACTACCCCTTGCAGTTGACAATGGAAATCAGGTTGACCATCTATGTGATTTCACTCTGCCCCCAACTAACCAAAGATGTATTTCCCACTATGGTCTCCACTGGTATACCCCAGGGATGTTGGGCAGTCGGCCCAGATCCCCAACAGCATAATGGATGGAGCCCAGCCACCCTGTCTGCTCTTCAGCAGCTGAAAGGACTCCAGGGAGAAGGGCCAGTCTGCACTTCTCCACAGCGGCGGGTATGTTATACGAGAGATGCAGAGGTTGGCTGGGTGAGTAATGCTATGTTTGGCACAATGTGTTTGGGGTACTGTGTGGGTATGGGCAGTGGGGGACTGGGACTACGGACTAACGTGGAAGTCAACCCAACTGGGGTTTCCTCCAGTGTTAGTCCAATGCCGAAAGGGGAGATATGTGACGGGAGTCACTTTGGGTGGGGGGCTCATGGAACCTAGCTTACTTTGCAGATGTTGGGAGACCCCTGTCTCAGCCCCCCATATCACTCTTATGTGCAAGTCACCCCTGTGTCTCTTAGGGGCACATGGTGACTAATGGACGCTGAGAATTACTTCAGATGGGACAGTAATATTTATCAGCCATACGAAGACTATTCCGGGTGGTTGATTCTGAACTAGACACGTGAATTGAAAGAGCCGATCACACCGGCCTCTCTTCTACTGCAGTGTAGGAGCCGGACCGTCTGCTCTGTAGTGAGATCCTAATTCATCAAACCATTGTCTAGGCGTGAATTCCCATTCACCTTTTTTTTCAATCACACAGCTAGCTAACCTAATGAACTTACTGCTTAGAGTGTGAAGTCTATTTCTGTATATAGCTGTGCTTGCATACGATCATGTAATCAGTCTCAGTGTGTATTATATAAAAAGTCTGTTTGAGTTTAAAATAAAGAGTTCCATGTTCAGACAGACTGGTGTCGTCTAGTCTTGTATGGTCGGCTGTGGTGTCTGTGGTCGGTGTTCACACGGGGAGGTGGTATTCTAACGGAAGTACTCAAGCGCAGTCTGGGTCGGTTCCGTTACATTGGTGGCAGCAGTGGGATGCTTCCTGCAGTTTGGGACATCCAAACCTCCACCTGGATCCAAGGTTCGGATAGCAGGAGAGGAGAGATACAGATACCACCTGCAGCTATGGAAACGGAGGTCTTATGGTGGATGCAGCAAGTGCTGGCTTACCTAGACGATCCTGTTTCTTCACGGGACGAGCTTGGATGGAGGAATGCATCTGTCCAACAGCTGGATGAGGGTATGGAAGATTAAGCAGTCGGCTCATCCCTCCAATTACAGATCCCAGAATGTATGGATCTAATGGATTTTTCACTGGAGGATGTTATGGGTGATGAGTCACCTGCCAAAGTGCTGACACTGGGCCCAAGGGCCACCAGCCCGTGCCCTGGACATTTAGCCATTCTAGAGACTGGGGATTTGATAGAATTCTCTGCTGAGGAAAAACCACCTGGTGAGCCTCCTGCAGAAGAGCTGGCAAACATTGCTGAGCTCCACCCAGCACCAAGAGCAGTATTTGAATGGGGAATCGGTATTCTAATGCAAGTACTCAAGCGCAGTCTGGGTCGGTTCCATTACAGCTCCCACTTGGGGCAAAAGGTACAAGTGGATTGTACATTGCAGCTCTGAAAGAATGGCTCATAGAAAAATAGAGGGTTATCGGTGCTCTTTACTGATAAGCAACCTTCACTAAATTAACTAAAGAGCCACAAGTGCAATAGTGTAGCCAGAGCTGGCATCATGGAGAGTCACTATGAGGCAAAATGACAAAAATGAAGGCGCACCTGTTCATATACACACTAGTGTAGCTGCAGTGGTGTATTTAAGTTTTGTGCTGCCCTAGCCAACACCAAAATTGGCCACCGAACACCCCCCCCCCCCCCTTCCACAGAAAGAGCCTGACACCAATCAACACCACCAACCCCCTGTGAAGAGAGCCTAATATTTACCAACACCCCTGCCCCCCCCCCACCTGAGAGAGCTTTCCAATACCACTGCCCCTCATACACTGGCAACCCCCCCCCCCCCATCAAAGAGAGAGAAGACACTTACCTTCACAGCTCCAGACATCCCCAGGAAAGAGAGTCGGGCTCTGCATACACTGTCAAGCAGCCCACAGCCTCTCTCGGTTCCCATCTGGTCCCCATGCTGTATGTGTCCCTTCTTCATTCCCTTCTTCCAAGGGGCAGTGCTGCCCCCCTAAAAAATGCCACCCTAGGCAAATGCCTTGTTTGCCTTGTGGTAAATACACCCCTGTGTAGCTGACACCCCCCCCCCCCCCTTAAGTGCAAATAAATCATTTCATATAAAGAAAATAAAAACATTGGAAATCTTCACCAATAATACATATTACATCTCAAATTATTGTGAGTAAAATCCATAGCAGTCCATAGTTATAATTTATAATTCCTCCACCATACATGTGATATATATAATCCTCCAATCGTGCCAACACAGATCACCGACCGCTGTGAAAAGTGCGCACTCACCATCAATCCAATGACCTCTACGTTAATAAAGGTCTACTAGTGCTTTCAATCCATTCTCCGTGCCAGTCACATCGTAAGTCAGCAGATCTTCAGACTATCTCCCATATCTTCAAATAATAAGGCAGCACAACCTCAAACCAGAAAGGAAATATATAGCACAGTATTTATTATATCGGGTGCGCAAACAAAGAGGTATATTGCACTCACTTGTTCCTGTGCCCAGACTCGGCACCAATGTAAACCGCCTTGTAAACAACCCACATGGAAGAAAAATATATTTAAAATATATTTTTTAAATATTCTTCCCAAATATATTGAAATATATTTGAAATGCTACAATTTTGGCCGTATTCAATATATATATATATATATATATACACACACATATATATATATATATATATATATATATATATATATATATATATATCTCATGTTGAAATGCTTTTTTTTTATATATTACAAAATATATGAAAAATATTTTTAAAAATACATTTTCAAATATACTGTATGTCTTTAAAAATACATTTAATCTACATTTTTGGAATGCATTTACAAATATATGCTAAAATGACTGTTTTATAAGTTAAAAAAAATTTGAAGAATATATGTAAAAAAAATATATTTATAAAAATATTCTTCATATATTTTGTAATATATAAAAAAAGTATTTCAACATGCAGTGTGTATATATATATATATAATTATTTATTTCAGGTACTTATATAGCGCCATCAATGTACGCTGCGCTTTACATATATATTGTACATTCACATCAGTCCCCGCCCCCGAGGAGCGTACAGTCTAAGGTCCCTAACTCACATTCATACATACACATACTGGGGCCAATTTAGACAGGATCCATTCACATCAGTCCCCGCCCCCGAGGAGCGTACAGTCTAAGGTCCCTAACTCACATTCATACATACACATACTGGGGCCAATTTAGACAGGATCCATTCACATCAGTCCCCGCCCCCGAGGAGCGTACAGTCTAAGGTCCCTAACTCACATTCATACATACACATACTGGGGCCAATTTAGACAGGAGCCAATTCACCTATAGAGAGAGAGAGAGAGAGAGAAGGGGCGGACTGACCATTTGGAAACTCGGGCCCCATGAGATGCCCCGGTACCTTTTTCATAGGCTTTTTTTGGCTGTGGGCAAGGACACAGGGGTTTCCATGATCCCCTGTTGCCCAGGGGCCCCATGAGTTGTCAGTCCACCCCTGATATAGAGAGAGAGAGAAATATATATATATATAGAGAGAGAGAGAGAGAGAAATATATTAAATACGTCCAAAATTGTAGAATTTCAACTATATGTCAATATATTTGGGAATAAGAAAAATTTAAAAAATATATTTTTCTTCTATGTGGGAATGTCCTGCTCTTGTCAGTGTATGGCGCCAGTTCCAAATGCAACAGCTGAGAAATTGATGCCAAACACTCTTGCAGCATGGAGCCTATCGTTCCCCTCCCAGTACTACCTGAGTTCCTCATGTCAACACCTGGACCTACCCTAGATACCACAGGAACCTCATTGCCTCAGTGGAATCCTTGGTGAGATCCATTCCCTCCATGCCATAAGGACGGTGTGCTCACCTTGCACCTCACATCCTTGATCCTTCCCTCTACAATTATCCTTGTGATTAATGAATGGATCCTGGTGGAGGATACGTGTCGGTATCATCACCGTTCCCCACTACTTATCACAATAGAAAAGTTGACTTTCCTCCTTTCATGCATATCAAAGCCTAAAGTTTCCACGCCGTCTGCTCCAACAATAAACCGATGCTGTGACTTACAAGAGAATTATTACAGAGATTGCGAGGTGAGAGCTCTGCTTTGACAAACTCTGCCTTTGAATAGAAGTAAGGGATAATACTCGGCTCCTCGAAGTATTCCTTTGAATGATCTCCTAGTAAGAGTCTGGATGTGATTAGTGCCGATACAAAGAGTGAGGGTGTTGGCCTCGCCATCTCTATCACGGCTCAAAGGAAATTGCTATATGAAAAGGAACACATATACCTGGGGAGGCGTAAGAGGCGGAATGAATTATTGCCGGAAAGAGCCCCGTTTTCTTGTGCTGCTGACTGTTCCACCCGACCGCTGAAAACTTGAAATCGATGAACTCTGCAGTAGTTCTCAAGTCATCAGTGCTCCTACAGGGAGATACGTAGACGATGAATGAAAAGCTGCTCTGGACGGTATTATTGGACTACAAAAAACATTTTTTTGTGTTTACAGACGTTTTTATTGAAGGGCAGACTACAAAAACTGCCCGTCATACATGAGGTAGAATGAACGGTGAGAAAAAGGCACAAAAGTCATTTACAGTGATACAAAGATCAAGTACGTGAACGAGGTAGACCGCATTGTAGGCAGAATAACCGCATGGCTGACAAAGAGTCCAAGACCAATCAGAGTACATTACGTGTCCGTGTGTCTTCCAACCATCCCATTTTCCGTTGAATAAATGCATCCTCTCCAATATAGTTACATAGTTAGTCTGGCTGAAAAAAGACAAAAGTCCATCCAGTTACATAGTTACATAGTTAGTCTGGCTGAAAAAAGACAAAAGTCCATCCAGTTACATAGTTAGTCTGGCTGAAAAAAGACAAAAGTCTATCCAGTTACATAGTTAGTCTAGCTGAAAAAAGACAAAAGTCCACCCAGTTACATAGTTAGTCTGGCTGAAAAAAGACAAAAGTCCATCCAGTTACATTGTTACATAGTTGGTCTGGCTGAAAAAAAACAAAAGTCCATCCAGTTACATAGTTACTAGTTAGTCTAGCTGAAAAAAGACAAAAGTCCTTCCAGTTACATAGTTAATCTGGCTGAAAAAAGACAAAAGTCAATCCAGTTACATAGTTACATAGTTAATCTGGCTGAAAAAAAGACAAAAGTCCATCCAGTTACATAGTTGGGCAGCACAGTGGCTAAATGGTTAGCACTTCCACCTGGCAGTACTCAGGTCGTTGGTTCGAATCCCAACCACGGCACCACCTGCCTGGAGTTTGCATGTTCTCCCTGTTCCTGTGTGGGTTTCCTCTGGGTACTCTGGTTTCCTCCCACTCTCCAAAGACATGCTGGTAGGTTAATTGGCTCCTGTCTAAATTGTCCCTATCATGTGTATGTATGATGGGAGTTAGGGACCTTAGATTGTACGCCCCTTGAGGGTTAGGGACTGATGTGAATGTACAATATATATGGAAAGTGCTGCGTAAACTGACGACGCTATATAAGTACCTGAAATAAATAGTTACATAGTTAGTCTGGCTGAAAAAAGACAAAAGTTCATCCAGTTACATAGTTAGTCTGGCTGAAAAAAAAGACAAAAGTCCATCCAGTTCAACCATAGAGAAAAAAAAAGTTATAATCCTACACCCACAGTTGATCCAGAGGAAGGCAAAAAAACCCAGCAAAGCACGATCCAATTTGCTCCTGCAGGGAAAAAATTCCTTCCTGATCCCCCGAGAGGCAATCGGATATTCCCTGGATCAACTTTCCCTATAAATGTTATATCCAGTTATATTCTGTGTATCCAAGAAAGAATCCAGGACTTTCCTACAGCAATCCACTGAGCTGGTCACAACCAACTCTTGAGGGAGTCTATTCCACATTGTCACAGCTCTTACTGTGAAGAAACCTTTCCGTGTTTGGAGATGACATTTTTTTTCAGTTCAACCATAAAAAAAATAATGTGGACGTTCCATGAGCATGACAATATCCACTTGCCGCAAAACAGATGCCAAAGAAACTACTGGCAACTTCCAATGTAGGGCAATAGCCCACAGGGTGGAAATGCAAAGGGGGGGAAGTGTCCAGACTGGAAGGGGGGGGGAAAGTGTCCAGACTGGAAGGGGGTGAAAGTGTCCAGACTGGAAGGGGGGAAAGTGTCCGGACTGGAAGGGGGGAAAAGTGTCCGGACTGGAAGGGGGGGAAAAGTGTCCGGACTGGAAGGGGGGAAAAGTGTCCGGACTGGAAGGGGGGGAAAGTGTCCGGACTGGAAGGGGGGGGAAAGTGTCCGGACTGGAAGGGGGGAAAAGTGTCCGGTCTGGAAGGGGGTGAAAGTGTCTGGACTGGAAGGGGGGGGGGGGGAAGTGTCCGGGGGTGGGGACTGGAAGGAAGGGGGGGAAAGTGTCCGGACTGGAAGGGGGTGAAAGTGTCCGGACTGGAAGGGGGTGAAAGTGTCCGGACTGGAAGGGGGTGAAAAGTGTCCGGACTGGAAGGGGGGGAAAGTGTCCGGACTGGAAGGGGGTGAAATTGTCCGGACTGGAAGTGGGTGAAAGTGTCCGGACTGGAAGTGGTTAATTGCGGACGTTAGAATCTGATTGCACAGATGTCCTCCCTCACAGTGTCTAAGGATTGCTTTATTATAGTACGCCGTTTTATTGGTTTATTTTTTTCCTGCTACCGTTTTGACAATCTGGAACAAAGATCAACAAGATTGAATACAAGCCGCATGTGACCCTCTGCCCCTTCCTCCAGTGATGCAGGGATAGGTGCATAGAGGCCAGTTGTCAGGTCCCTGAGCCGTCATGTGGAGACGGAGATAGAATTCTTCGCCCTGTCAAATCAGCTTGGAGCTTTCAAAGGGCTTTTTGTTCCCTTGGTGTGCAGACCGGTAGAAGAACAGAGGGGAAAGTTGGTATAAACATCTAAATGAACCTGTTTCTTTGTCCTGAGTCTATGATAAAGTGACTTAGCATGAGTATTTTAGTAATAATGACCAGTGCTTCCAGAGAATTACATAGTTACATAGTTAGTCTGGCTGAAAAAAGACAAACGTCCATCCAGTTCAACCATAGAAAAAAAAAAGGTTATAATAATAGAATATTTGATACCTTGCAGAGCTATATCCACTGTTGGAATCTTCTGAATGTGTTGGATTCCTGTGACTCGGCACTGTGACGGGCGCGGCGTCAAACCCCAGACCTTCTCACCAAACTCGTGACCGAAGGACTAGCCAATCTAAAACCTCAATGTCACATGCGTAACAATGCCACGCCCAGCTGCACCCTGCACAAAGATTTTCCAGCTAATAGACTACAATCTGTGTACCGGCACCCTGGATGCGATTATTACTGGGTCAGGTTAATTACACAATTAACCCTTCACACTGCCACCACCTCCTTTTTGTACAGAGAAAGAGGAAACTCTGCAATATCAGCAATACACTAGGATGATTGGTTAATCGTTGGTATCCCGCTATCTCCACAGACAGGTTATACAGAGGGTTAAACACTCATAGTAGCGCTCTTCAGCGGCAGGGATTCGTAAGTTACATTCAAGAGCTATAGAAACAGTTCAACACTTTCAGAAAGTAAGATTTATTACTAAAAAGGTCAAAAGGGTGCAGTAGAAATATTTACAGAAAAAAGATGTAACCAATATATATACTGTATTTAAACATACAAAGCAAAACAGCACAGCAAACAGATAACAGAAAGAAGTTTAAAGGGTTAAAGTACTTGCCAATCAGCCTTGGGTTAAGCAGTTTCAAGTCTTATGAGCTCCAGGATGATTTGCTTTCTTGTCTCTACTGCTAGTTTCGTTGGGACATAGCAGGAGATTCTGCTTTCTCTCAGTCTGCTAGATGTTAAAACGCAGACGGTCCTCACTTCTCTGACTACACACAAAGCATAACAGCTTCTTTTCTACAAAAATCAATTGGTACCTTCTTACAACAGACAAGCCTATTACCTTATTTGGGAAAAGGATGGCATAGATAGCTACATTGAACACATTCCTGAGGGAGGGGGAATGAGGGGATACATAAAGACTTCTTAACGCAGTGAGAGTCGTGCCTGGCTCTTGTGTCCACAACTGTGACAGGCACTGTATGCTTGGGTTCCACCTGCTAATTACTACATAGGTACCGTTTAAAACAGTGGTCTCCAAACTGTGGCCCTTGGGCCAGATGAGGCCATTTGCGTGCTTTTATCCAGCGCTTGGGACACTGTTTCATTCACTGATACCAGCAATGGGGCAGAATTCCTCCCACTAGCACCAATGAAAGCATATAATCCCTTCCACTGGCACCGATGATGGGGCACAATTCCTCCCAATGACTCCAATGATGGGGCACAATTCCTCCAACTAGCACCAATGAAAGCATATAATTCCTCCCACTGGCACCAATGAAGGGGCACAGTTCCTTCCAATGACGGGGCACAATTCCTCCCAACAACACCAACAATGGGGCACATATGCTCCCAATGACATCAACGATGGGGCACAATTCCTCTAACTAGCACCAATGAAAGTATATAAATTCCTCCCACTGGCACCAATGAAGGGGCACACTGTCACACTGTCAAGGTCCTACCTTTTCCCAGAGGTTATGTTACTCCATGTGCTGGCATCCATCTTGGATTTCTGCTGAGCATGGTGGGAATCTTTTATGCCTTCAGGTCTCTGAGGTCCATCCCCCAGAGGGGTGTGGCTGATTACATATAAGCCTGTGGTCCGCACATGCTCTTTGCACTTGTGTCTTTGTGTTGCTATTACTCTGTTCTGACTCTCGTGACTCTCATGGAATCTGACTCGGCTTGTGACTTGACTATTCTTTGTGTTCTCCTTTGATCTGACCCTCTGTTGCTGAACCCGGCTCGTGACCTGTGATTCTCGTCTGCTGTCCTGTACCATTTTGTCCCGTTGTTGTCGACCTGGCCTGCCTGACTACTCTATTGTCTTTTCCACTAGCTACACGCCATTGGCGGCGGCCATTACCGCAACTGAGGTGTCTCGGGGGCCGCGACCTGGTTCCTGGCTGCGTCAAGTCCATCCCCACCATCAGGGGCCCTGGTGAAGGGCAGCCTGGGACTTAGACTCCGCACCCTGAGGGACTTCGGTCTGTGGGTGGTGGTTGTCGTCAGCCAGTGCATTACCTTGTTATTAGGCCTGCCTGTCCGTTCCTCAGCTCTTGCCCTGACACACAGTTCCTTCCAATGACTCCAATGATGGGGCACAATTCTCCCCAACAACACCAACAATGGGGCACATATGCTCCCAATGACACCAATGATGGGGCAAAGTTTCTCCCAGTGACACCAACAATGGGGCACAATGACGCCAAAGATGAGGTATACTTCTTCCCACTGGCACAGACTTGGAGCTTTGACGATGATGGGACACAATTCCTCCCACTGACACTAAAGATGGGGCATTGTTCTTTCCCACTGATGTTGGGATCTTTTCTTCTCCCAGTTTACTGTTCTTCAAGTTTTATGGGGGCTGTCTGTTGGTGTATCTCTTGTTACTAAACGTAGATTGCCCCGTCCTGTGTCATTTTGCAGGGAGGGGGGATTGTCCCCTTCAGGGGTGGACTGACCATTCGAGCACTCGGGCACTTCCCGGGGTCAGTAGGGGGCCCCATGAAATTCCCCTGGTACCTTTTTTTTTTAATAGGCTTTTTTGAGTGTGGTCAAGGACACAGGAGCCCCATGATCCCCTATTGCCCCATGAGTTGTCAGTCCGCCCCTTGTTGCCTTGTCCCGAGTGTATATATCTTGTATCTGTGTTCAAATAAACTAGTCTACCTCCAGGTTTACTTCAAGACTGGTGTCATCTAGTCTTGTATGGTCAGCTGTGGTGTCTGTTGTCGGTGTTCTGAATTGACGAGCGCAGTCTGGGGTCGGTTCCGTTACACTCGTCAATTCAGACTTCTATCAGGTACGTGACAGTACCCATGTCCAGAATCTCTAAACTTTAAAACAGGTCCACCATATGTGGAGCATTGAACTCTCTTGACCACAACCTCGGAGGCACCGTGAAGAGATCTCAGGATGCATTTAAATTATTTTGAACGTATGATGCGGTGATGCTGTAGGTCAAATAAAGGTTCTCAGGGTACATTTCAGCAGTCGAGTCGGTAGCCTTTTTTTTTTTTTTTTTTTTTACGTATCCACAATAAGGGCGAAGAACAAGTATGTACTGTATGTGAGATCAATAGAAAGGACAACTGTACATCAACTACAAGTGTTTTGTGTCGATACTTTAAGACATTGTTCTCTGCATTAAAAGAAAGAGAGCATGAAAGTCGCCTCCTGTAGAATAGTAGAGTACACCACTTCCAAGACTTTGCCACTTCCATTTACTGTGATGAAGCAGAACACTGTTACGGTCTATTGTTGAACACAGCTATACAAATCTAAATGCTCCCCTTTTTTTTTTTCCTTTTTCTTTGTTACTGTGAACTGTCAACTACATTTCTTTTCTTGGTTGCACATTGCTATTCAAAATTAAAATTAAACAAGAAACCCTGTTTTATATTTATGCTACTGTACTATTATTGCTGCAGAAATCGAAAATGTATTTGTAAAGAATATGAATAAAATTACAGACATATATAATGACAATAAACTCTTTGCTTTGTTTAAACTGTAGTGATTATATGGTAAATGCCGCTTTGTAAAGTGCGCCGACACCCATGTAACAATCCAACTGAATGACAAGTGCATCTACTTATCGCCTATTTAGATTTACAGGGTATGTGCAATCAACTGAAATTCCTTGAAAATATTTATCCATAGGAAACCAAATGAAAAAAACATGAGAATAAAACAAATGTGTTTATATGTACTGTATTCTTTGGATCACCGATCTGTCTTCAAGAAAGAGAAAAAAAAAAAACACAAGTTGGCCCTGGAATGTGTACTATTATTGTGGATTGTCTGAGAGAGTCATGGTTCATAGTACTAGCCAAGGAACTGCGCAATATATTTATGCTATATAAATTACATTCGGGAGAACAGGAAAAAAAAAAGAAAAAACATCTACTGTACCAAGTGCTCAGTATCCGCCTCCCCTGTCAGCCAATGCCTCAATGGCCACCACCCCTCTCTGCCAGTCCTTCCACTGGCCACCACCCCTCTCTGCCAGTCCTTTCACTGGCCACCACCCCTCTCTGCCAGTCCTTCCACTGGCCACCACCCCTCTCTGCCAGTCCTTTCACTGGCCACCACCCCTCTCTGCCAATCCATTCACCACCACCCCTCTCTGCCAATCCATTCACTGGCCACCACCCCTCTCTGCCAATCCATTCACTGGCCACCACCCCTCTCTGCCAATCCTTTCACTGGCCACCACCCCTCTCTGCCAATCCATTCACTGGCCACCACCCCTCTCTGCCAATCCATTCACTGGCCACCACCCCTCTCTGCCAATCCATTCACTGGCCACCACCCCTCTCTGCCAATCCTTCCACTGGCCTCCACACCTCTCTGTCAATCCCTCCACTGGCCACCACCCCTCTCTACTCTACCAATCCCTCCACTGACCACCACTCTTCAATGCCAATCCTTCCACTGGCCACCACCTCTCTCTGCCAATCCCTCCACTGGCCACCACCCCTCTCTGCCAGTCCCTTCACTGGTCACCACACTTCCTCCATATCCCTCCACTGGCCACCATCCTTCTCTGTCAATCCTTCCACTGGCTACCACCTCTTTCTGCCAATCCCTCCACCCCTCTCTGCCAATCTCTTCACTGGCCACCACCCCTCTCTGCCAGTCCCTCCACTGGCCACCACTCTTCAATGTCAATCCTTCCACTGGCCACCACCTCTCTCTGCCAATCCCTCCACTGGCCACCACTCTTCAATGCCAATCCTTCCACTGGCCACCACCTCTCTCTGCCAATCCCTCCACTGGCCACCACCCCTCTCTGCCAATCTCTTCACTGGCCACCACCCCTCTCTGCCCGTCCCTCCACTGCTCACCACACTTCCTCCATATCCCTCCATTGGCCACCACCTTTCTCTGTCAATCCTTCCACTGGCCACCACCCCTCTCTGCCAATCCCTCCACTGACTTCTGATCACCCAACAAATAAAAGTCAAAATAATAACAACATACCAAGTCATGGACAACACTGTCCTAAACCAATCTCAGCTCAATATGTCACCCTCTCCACTCCTCCTAGGACCTTCTGTCAGATTTTAGGCATCTCCTGCAATTGGATTTTCAGTTTTGGTGCGATACTCCCCAAGGATCGCACCAAAACCCAGCCCTTTAAGGGGTTCTAAATTCCGTGAGGCTGAAGCATGCATTACAATCATATGACCCCTATGATTGGCAGTCACATGATCGGAAAGCTCCCAATCGATGAAGTGTGCATCGGGAGCTTTGAAGGAAGGAAGGAAGGAAGGAAGGAAGAAAGAAAGAAAAATAAGGAGAGAAGGAATGAGAAAAAGAAAGAAGAGAAACAGGAGACAAAGAGAAAAAGAGACGTATAGAAGGAGGGAAAGAAAGAAAAAAAAAAGGAAGGAGAGCAACAGGAGACAGAGAGAGAGATGTATAGAAAGAAAGAAAAAAGGAAGGAGGGAAAGAAAGAAAAAGGGAAGGAAGAAGAGAGAGAGTGTCAGGGCTCCGGGTGTGACCAGAGATGTGTGGACTGACACAGGGAAACGCAGGCTTCAGATATGGTATAAACAAGACAATTTATTAAGACTAACAATACAAACATAAACGCAGTGCACCAAACCCCAAGCTAACACAAATACATACAACAAGGTGAAACAAACCCAAACTGGTATAGATACACAGGTACATACACATATAGAGCACAACGTAGTCAGGCAGGCCGGGTCGATAACTATCGAGCAGGTAGGTACAGGAGGAGCAGGCGGAGAGAATGGTCAGGGTCACAAGCCAGGGATAAAACAGGAGAAGTCAGAAGAGGTCAGGATCAGGCAGGGTCGGCAACAAGTCAGGCAGAAACAGGAACAGGAACAGGAACACAGGTTACAAGGTACAGGGGCCCATGGAAAAACACACACCAAGGCACAAACTGCAGGTCTGGCCATCCCTTAAATACACCACCTGCAATCAGCCCCAGGTGATGGCTAATTGCTGAAGTGAACCTCTGGTTGTTGAGAGCACCCGCTGGCCAGCCCTGGTACTGCAGCCCACAAGGCAGGTGAGTCCCACCACTATTGGCAAGTCCATTCCTGACAGAGAGAATGAGAGAAACAGGAGAGAGAAAGAAAGAGAGACGTAAAGAAAGAAGGATAGAATGAGGGAAAGAAGGAAGGAGGGAAGGATAGCATGAGGGAAAGAAGGAAAGGATAGAATGAGGGAAGGATAGAATGAGGGAAAGAAGGAAGGAGGGAAGGATAGAATGAGGGAAAGAAGGAAGGAGGGAAGGATAGAATGAGGGAAAGAAGGAAGGAGGGAAGGATAGAATGAGGGAAAGAAGGAAAGAGGGAAAGAAAGGAAACAGGAGAGAAAGAAAGAAAAAGAGACATATAGAAGGAGGGAAAATGAGAGAAACAGGAGACAGAGAAAGAAAGAGAGAGAGAGAAAAAAAAAGAAGGAAGGAGGGAAAGAAGGAGAGGAAGGAAGGAGGGAAACAGGAGACAGAGAGAAAAGAGACGTATAGGAGGAGGGAAAGAGAGAAAAAAAAAAGGAAGGAGAGCAACAGGAGACAGAGTGAGAGAGAGAGAGAGAGAGAGAGAGAGAGAGAGAAAAGAGAGACGTATAGAAGGAAAGAAGGAAGGAGAGAAAGAAAGAGATAAAGAAGGAAGGATGCAAAGAAAAAGAAAGGAAGGAGGGAAAGGAAAAAGGAGAGAAAAAAAGGAAAGAGGGGAAAAAAAAGGAAGGAGGGAAAGAAAGAAGGAAGGAAATAGGGAAAGAAGGAGGGAAAGAAAGAAAAAAAAAAGGAAGGAGAGAAAACAGGGGAGAGAGGGGAGAGGGTGAGAGAAAGAACGAGAGACATATAGAAGGAGAGAAACAGGTGAGAGAAAGAGAGATGTATAGAAAGGAAGGAGGGAAGGAAAGAAGGAAGGAGGGAAACAGGAGACACAGAGAGCAGAGCGAGAAAGAAAAAGACATATAGAAGGAGGGAAAAGGAGAGAAACAGGAGACAGAGAGAGAAAAAGAAAGAGAGAAAAAGAAAGAAAATGAAACAGAAGAGAGAGAGAGAGAGAGAAGGGGGGAGAGAAGACACAAGGCTGGGGTGGAGTGTAGGGGAGGGGGGGGGGGGACACAGGAGGAGAGGGGCGGGAGGAGGAGGGGCAGCTTTCTCTCTTCTCTCTCATCTGTGTGTGGTGTGGGGGAGAACTGTCAGCACTGGGCATGGAATATGCCAACAGATCCCCCACAGCACTGGAGGAGATGAGGGAGTGATAAGGGGGGGGGGGGGGCAGCCGTAGGGAGCATACCGGAGCCGACCCCACGAAGGAGATTGTTAGGAGAGGTGGCTGGGCAGCACATAGAGGAACTGAGAAATTAGCTTCGGGTGCGTATCCCCTGAATATCCGGATTGGATCTGATAGCGATAGCCAGGGGTTCCAGGGAGAGGAGAAACAGTAGAGGAGAAAGGGTAACCCTGGCGCATACCATTAGACATCCAAAAAGAAGGTGATAAGAACGAAGTCAGTTTGACCTGGGAAGAGGGAGTGGAGTAGAGGGCTTTCAAAGCTGCCACAAATGGACCACTAAAACCAAATTTCTCAAACACAAGAAACATATAAGGCCAACTTAATTGGTCAAAGGCTTTTTGAGCATCCAAGCTCAACAAGAGAGCAGGTTTCAGGGACGAGGACTTGTTGACAAGATCGATCAAGTCAATGGACCTCCTAGTATTATCTGCTGCATGTCTAGTGGGGACAAAGCCCACCTGGTCTCTGTGTATAAGCTTGGAGATACATCCGGCCAACCTGTTGGCCAATATTTTTGTGAAAATTTTGTAGTCGGAGTTTTAGTAACGCTATGGGATGATAATTATCAGGAAGAGAGTGGTCCTTATCCGGCTTCGGGATCACAGAAATAGAGTGTGTAAAATTATTGTGCGGGGGAGACCCCTTCAGGAGATCTCAAAACAAATTCAGAAGATGGGGGGGCCAAGATGCCAATGAAGGCTTTGTAGTAAGAGTAGGGAAGACCGTGTGGTTCTGGGGGACTTATGAATGGGGAGATGTTTAACAACATCCAGTAGTTCTTCGATAGAAATCTCGGCGTTCAAAACCGAAAGATCGGAGGGTGATAAATGTAGCCAAGATAAGGAGTCAAAAAAGGCGTCAAAATAGTCATCTGAAGGGGAGGGGGTGAATATTAGGGGCCAGACAGTTGTAAAGCTTCTCACAGTATTCCTCAAATATGGTACCCATAACATGTGGTTCATATGTGGGTTTGCCATCAGGTTGAAGTAAATGGCCCGGGAAGGACAGGGATTGCTGAGCCTTAAGTCTGTTCACTAACATGCGGTGTGGTTTGTTGGAGAACTCGTAAAACTTTTGCTTAGCCCAGGCGAGAGATTGAGCAGTTTTATGTAGACCAAGAGCCCTGATTTGATCACGTATATGGGAAACTTTCTGCAACCGAGGTATAGACGGCCTATCCAACAAACGACGTTCCGCTGTGGGCAATTGGTGGAGAAGGGATTGCCTGGTGCAAACAGAGACCTTCTTCAAAGGGCACCCATGGAAATACAGAGGCCTCTAATGACAGCCTTATGGGCCTCCCATAGGGTAGAGGATGAGGATACTGAGCCAACATTGAAATGTAAATAAGCATCCAGTCCCTGAGAGAGCTCCTTTGAAAAGCAGTTTCAAGTGCAGAAAACTCTCATTACAGCGCCAATGGCAAACCCTAGGAGTAGAGTCAGGGAGAACGAGTTCAAGTGATAGTGAGGTGTGGTCCGACCAAGTTATCGGATAAAATCTCTGAAGAAACCAGGAGGGGGAGCAGGGGGGCGGGTGACAAAAAAAAAATGATCTAGAGTACATGCGATGTGGAGTAGAATAGAACGTGAATTGCCTATGGAGAGGATGTTGTTTGACTTGCCAGGCATCGAAGAGATGATGCTCCCGAATCAGTTTGAGGAAAGCTGTGGAGTAGGAGCATTGCCGCTCTACGGGGTGGGGGCAAAGAGCACTTTTCTAGTCTTATGGGGTGACATAACTAAGTTAAAATCCCCCCCAATTATCATACTGGGAGCTGATATCGAGCATAAAGTCTGAGAGAAAAATAGCAATTGACCAGAGTTGGGCGCATACAAATTCAAAAGGATAAATGGAGAGCCCGCATACATACATTCCAGCAACACGTAGCGACCATGTGGATCAACTCAAGAGGAGGAGACTCTCAGGGAGCAGTTTTTCCGGATCAAGATAGCTTCACCGGCTTTCCCAGAGGGATCAAAGGCTGAGAAGGATTGGGGAAAGCTCTTGGAGGCAAAACGAAAAGAGCCATCCTGTTTGAAGTGGGTTTCCTAGACGAATATAATATCTGCTCCCGAGGATCTGAACTCCTTCAAAGCCATCCACCGCTTTTGGATTGAGTTAAGCCCTTTGACATTATACGCCAACAGCCTTAAAGCCATCGTGAAACAGCAAAGGTTATGGCTGCTGCATAATCTGAGCATACAGATAAATTATCACCGAAGAGATAAAACAGAAAATAATAGAGACAGAAAACCAGGTGATTATCATGGCAAAGGCCTAGTGCAAACAAATATATCACACAGGAACTATGGCCAGAAACAAAGATATCATCAAGGATATGAGTGACTTTGGGTGGGGGGCCCATCTAACACAGACCCCTTTGGAGAGGTGGGGAGACCCCTGTCTCAGCTCCCCGTATCCCTCTTATGTGTAAGGCACCCTGTGCCTGTGAGGGGTACAGGGTGATCTGTCCTAATATTGTGTAGACATGTATAGGTGGGGTGTGGAGGTTGTTTATTGTTTACTGCCACGTGGTCCCATTGTTCTATTGTGTGTTGCTGGCCAGCAAACTATTATGGGATGTATGGGTTTGTGTATGGTCTACTGCCACATGGTGTATCCCATTGTTCTATTATGTGTTTGTACTGGCTTGCTGGGGGGGGGGGGGTTCTGGCAGCCCTTCCCCCTGATGGGACAGCCTTCTGATGTGTTTCCTGTTACTGGGTGTATTTCCCCGCCCTGTGTATATATCTTGTATCTACGTATGTTAAAATAAAGCAGTCCATTTCCTGTTTTAAGACGAGTCTGGTGCTGTCTATTTCCTGTATGGTCAGCGGTGGTGTCCGTGGACGGTGTTCGGACAAGGAAGCGTGAGCCTAACAGAAATACCCTAGTGCAGTCGGGGTCCGGTTCCGTTACAATATGTACCCGGGATATTGGAGCTTGACCTGACACAAGGGGGCAACATGGCAGCCGACCGTAAATGACAAGCGCCTACCTCAGATAACCATTTAACAGCTGTAATCAGGACATACAAATGAATGAGAGGTAATAGACAATTGCTAAGGCACACATGGGTGCATAAGAGCTCATTGAGCAAGGTGGGAAACTTGGTAACTAGAAGAGTCAGGTGGTGAGGCCCTCTGAGCCAGGAAGGTGAGGCCGGTGGGGGGCTTGGAAACCTCTTCCTCCCAGGTTTAGCGGGCAGAAGGCAGGGATGATGTAGGAGGTTGCATTAAAGCCTCTTCCGGCAGGGAAGGAAGTCCCAACTGTTTAAAGAAGGAGCCCACTTCATGGAGATCACGGAGGAAGACTTGGGAATCATCCTTGGAGACAACAAGCTTAAAAGGAAATCCCCACCGGCAAGCGATCTGGTGTTGCTGGAGATGAGTGGTAACCGGCTTTAAGACACCTCGCTTTGCCAAAGTAATGGGGGATAGATCACTGAAAATCTGGAGCTTGTCTCCCTTAAATTCCAGGGAGGATTTGTTGCGAGTAGAGGCGATCAAAGCTTCTTTGCTGTCGAAGTAATGGAAACGAATAATAACGTCTCTGGGCCTAGTTCCCTCAGGAGGCCTCGGGCCTAACGATCTATGGACCCGATCCATACGCCAATCAACATCTGGGATTTTGGGGGCCAGAGTGATAAACAGGGACAGCAGCTGGCGTTTAAGTTGGGAGTCAGGGACCGTTTCAAAAATGCCGCGAAACACGAATATTCTGACGGAGCTCCCTGATTTCCAGGTCCTCCTGCTGGAGATGTAACTGGGACACGGAATGTTTTAAATTTGCGTTATCCTCTTCCAGGACATGCACATATTGCACCAATTCGTCAAATTTTGATTCAAGGTGGTCTGTGCGTTCTCCCAATTGTGTAATCTCCCCCCTGAGCTACTGGGCCAATTTCCCAATTTCAGTAGAGATTGTGCGGGAGATATTATGTAAAAATACTTGCAATTTGTCCTCCAGGATATCCACCGTTAGAGAGGGGAGCACCGGCGTAGGAAGCAAGGCAGCATGGGCGTATGTGTCTGTCCCCGCCATGTCCATGGACTCTATGGAGCACTCACCGCCGCAACTACTCGAGGCTGGGGATGCAGGTCTAGTGAAGAAGCGATCCAGCATGGAAGGCCTCGAGTCCAGATGACCTGGCGTGGGTGGCTTCCAGTGCCCAGTTTTGCCCATGGGTGTGCCTGACAACTCATGGGGCCCCCGGGCAATAGGAAATCATAGGGCCCCTGTGCCCTCGCCCACACTCAAACCACACCCAAAAATGCCTTTCAAAGTTATTAGGGGTATCTCATGGGGCCCCCTACTGACCCAGAGCCCTCGGGCAGTGCTCGAATGCCTAAATGGTCAGTTCGCCCCTGGGTGTGCCTGAGTACATCCTGACATGGGTGAGAGCGCTCCCGGATCTATGGCTGCTGTGGAAGAGTGTAGGGAGGCCAATGCAGTCCAAGGATCGGCGGAACTCACCCTTCACACGTACGCCATCTTGGGATGCCACGCATGCGCCCATTTCTCCATTTTTTTTTTTTTTGTGTCATATCAATACAAACAAAAATAATAAACATGAGAAATCCGAAACATTTGGAATTGCAACAATTTTCTGGGTCAAGTGGTGCGTTATCTACCAGAAATGCGGGGGGGGGGGACAGTATTTTTCATATTTCATCCGATCATGTGATCACTGATTGGCCAATCAGTGATCACATGAATAGTAGTAAGCAAGATGTCACTCCCCCTGACATCACTGCTTACTACATGTGAAATATGTGAATGATCACAGAGATCACATGGTACAGGGCCATTCACAACAGCCTTGTACCATGTGACAAGCTGTGACCAATCACAGCTCACACAGTATTTCTGAATGGTTGCAAAAATGCAGCCAGAGAGAAAGAGAAATGATTGCTTTTACATCCTATATGGGTGTAAAAGCAATCAGTGTAAAAAAAAAAAAAAAAAAAAAAAAAAATCTTCACCCCCCCACAAGTAGTACAGTGTCACCATGGTGATTGTACTGCTAGGGTGACAGTATGTAAAATAAAAAAACATAAATAATAATCTAAAAAAATAAAATAAAAATGTAACTTTTTTTTTTTTAAATTATAATTTTTGGTTATAAACTAATTTGGGTTATTATTTTTTTTACTAAATAGATAACTGAATAAATTTTGGCCAAGATTTATGAAGAAATGTTATTTATTTGCAAAATTTTATAAGAAAAACTTTTTTTTTTTTTTCAAATTTTTTGGACTTTTTCGTTTATATAGCAAAAATAAATAAAAATCCCAGCGGTGAATAAATACCACCAAAATAAAGTTTTATCTGTCTAATAAAAATGCTAAAAAATTCATATGGGTACAGTATTGCATGACCGCGCAATTGTCATTCGAAGTGCAACAGCGCTGAAAGCTGAAAATTGGCCTGGACAGGAAGGGGGGGAAAGTGTCCGGACTGGAAGGGGGGGGGGGAAGTGTCCGGGACTGGAAGGGGGGGAAAGCGTCCGGACTGGAAGGGGGGGAAAGCGTCCGGACTGGAAGGGGGGGAAAGCGTCCGGACTGGAAGGGGGGGGAAAGCGTCCGGACTGGAAGGGGGGGGGGGGGAAAGCGTCCGGACTTCAAGGGGGGGGAAAGCATCCGGACTTCAAGGGGGGGAAAGCGTCCGGACTGGAAGGGGGGGGGAAGCGTCCGGACTGGAAGGGGGGGAAAGCGTCCGGACTGGAAGGGGGGGATAGCGTCCGGACTGCAAGGGGGGGAAAGCATCCGGGACTTCAAGGGGGGGAAAGTGTCCGGACTGGAAGGGGGGGGGAAAGCATCCGGACTTCAAGGGGGGGAAAGCGTCCGGACTGGAAGGGGGGGGGGGGGAAAGCGTCCGGACTGGAAGGGGGGGAAGCGTCCGGACTGGAAGGGGGGGGAAAGCGTCCGGACTGGATGGGGGGGGAAAGCGTCCGGACTGGAAGGGGGGAGAAAGCGTCCGGACTGGAAGGGGGGGGATGAAAGTGTCCGGACTGGAAGGGGGTGAAAGCGTCTGGACTGGAAGGGGGGGAAAGTGTCTGGACTTCAAGGGGGGGAAGCGTCCGGACTTCAAGGGGGGGAAAGCGTCCGGACTTCAAGGGGGGAAAGCGTCTGGACTTCAAGGGGGGGAAAGCGTACGGACTGGAAGGGGGGTGAAAGCGTCCTGACTGGAAGGGGGGGGGGGGGGGGAAAGCGTCCTGACTGGAAGGGGGGGGGAAAGCGTCCGGACTGGAAGAGGGTGAAAACGTCCGGACTGGAAGGGGGTGAGAGTGTCCGGACTGGAAGGGGGGAAAGTGTCCGGACTGGAAGGGGGTGAGAGTGTCTGGACTGGAAGGGGTGGAAAGTGTCCGGACTGGAAGGGGGGGAAAGCGTCCTGACTGGAAGGGGGGGAAAGCGTCCTGACTGGAAGGGGGGGAAAGCGTCCAGACTGGAAGGGGGTGAAAACGTACGGACTGGAAGAGGGTGAAAACGTACGGACTGGAAGAGGGTGAAAGCATCCTGACTGGAAGGGGGGGAAAGCGTCTGGACTTCAAGGGGTGGAAAGCGTCCGGACTGGAAGGGGGGTGAAAGCGTCCTGACTGGAAGGGGGGGAAAGCGTCCGGACTGGAAGAGGGTGAAAACGTCCGGACTGGAAGGGGGGTGAGAGTGTCCGGACTGGAAGGGGGGGAAAGCGTCCGGACTGGAAGGGGGGAAAAGCGTCCGGACTTCAAGGGGGGGAAAGTGTCCGGACTTCAAGGGGGGGAAAGCGTCCGGACTTCAAGGGGGGGAAAGCGTCCGGACTTCAAGGGGGGGAAAGCGTCCGGACTTCAAGGGGGGGGAAAGCGTCCGGACTTCAAGGGGGGGGGAAGCGTCCGGACTTCAAAGGGGGGAAAGCGTCCGGACTTCAAGGGGGGGAAAGCGTCCGGACTTCAAGGGGGGGAAAGCGTCCGGACTGGAAGGGGGGGAAAGTGTCCGGACTGGAAGGGGGGGAAAGTGTCCGGACTGGAAGGGGGGGAAAGTGTCCGGACTGGAAGGGGGGGGGAAAGTGTCCGGACTGGAAGGGGGGGAAAGTGTCCGGACTTGAAGTGGTTTAAACACGCACAGATATTGGAGCCAGCTGTATATGACTCAGAAGCCATCACTAAATATGAAGCTTTACAATATCTCTCAGTTGAGTTCCCCAAGTTAATGTACATTAATACACTGGAAGCACTGATGGCGGCTTGCTGCGCTCCTATAATTGGAGCTTTTGGCTTTATTATTTCTAAATCAGTTCCAACTTAAGAAAAGAAATTACCATCTGGTAAAATACACCCATTCATAACTTGTCAGAGTCAGCAAATGTTTAAAAATGTTAATATCGGCATAATTATATATTTTCAGGCTTTTCTTCACACGTCTGAGAGTCATTATCTTCGGAACAATATAATTAATTACAATTTCACTTCTTAGTTATTAATGGAGATTTGGCCGCTGTTGCTACATTCTGGTTAAACAGAATTTTCATATCTCCGCAAACCTTAGAAATTTGATTCAAGATTGTTGCTGCTCTTGAAATTTGCCTTTTCAATGTACATCAAACAAAAACAGAACGTGATCAGCAAACGGCGAGTTACAGAATACTAGACTACGATGAAAACAAATGACGTCTCATGTGCCTGAAAAATGTAGCTACACATTACCATACGACTTAACCACTTGATGTCCGGACACTTTCCCCCCCTTCCAGTCCGGACGCTTTTCCCCCCTTCCAGTCCGGACACTTTCCCCCCCCCTTCCAGTCCGGACACTTCCCCCCCTTCCAGTCCGGACACTTTCACCCCCTTCCAGTCCAGACACTTTCACCCCCTTCCAGTCCGGACACTTTCCCCCCTTCCAGTCCGGACACTTTCCCCCCGCCCCCTTCCAGTCCGGACGCTTTCCCCCCCCTTCCAGTCCGGACGCTTTTCCCCCCTTCCAGTCCGGACACTTTCACCCCCTTCCAGTCCGGACACTTTCCCCCCCTTCCAGTCCGGACACTTTCCCCCCTTCCAGTCCGGACACTTTCCCCCCCTTCCAGTCCGGACACTTCCCCCCCTTCCAGTCCGGACGCTTTTCCCCCCTTTCCAGTCCGGACGCTTTTCCCCCCCTTCCAGTCCCAGACACTTTCACCCCCTTCCAGTCCGGACACTTTCCCCCCCTTCCAGTCCGGACACTTTCCCCCCCTTCCAGTCCGGACACTTTCACCCCCTTCCGGTCCGGACGCTTCCCCCCCTCCCCCCCTTCCAGTCCGGACGCTTTCCCCCCGTTCCAGGTCCGGACGCTTTCCCCCCCTTCCGGTCTGGACGCTTTCCCCCCCTTCCGGTCCGGACGCTTTCCCCCCCTTCCGGTCCGGACGCTTTCACCCCCTTCAGTCCGGACCCTTTCCCCCCCTTCCGGTCCGGACGCTTCCCCCCCTTCCAGTCCGGACGCTTTCCCCCCCCTTCCGGTCCGGACGCTTTCCCCCCCCTTCCGGTTCAGACGCTTTCCCCCCCTTCCGGTCCGGACACTTTCCCCCCTTCCAGTCCGGACACTTTCCCCCCCTTCCAGTCCGGACACTTTCCCCCCCTTCCTGTCCAGGCCAATTTTCAGCTTTCAGCGCTATCACACTTTGAATGACAATTGCGCGGTCATGCAACACTGTACCCATATGAATTTTTTAGCATTTTTTTATAGACATTTAAAGCTTTACTTTGGTGGTATTTATTCACCGCTGGGATTTGCATTTTTTTTGCTATATAAATGAAAATGTCCAAAGATTTAGAAAAAAGTGTTTTTCTTATAAAATTTAGCAAATAAATAATCTTTCTTCATAAATCTTGGCCAAAATGTATTCCGTTATTTTTTTAGAAAAAAAAAAAAAATAACCCAAATTAGTTTATAAACCAAATATTATTATTAATAAAAAAAAAATTTTTTTTTACATTTTTATTTTTATTTTTTTTTTAATATTTATGGGTTTTTTTTTTTTTTTTACTGTCACCCTAGCAGTACAGTGTCACCATGGTGACACTGTACTACTTGTGGGGGGTGATGAAGATTTCTTTTTTTTTTTTTTACACTGATTGCTTTTACACCCATAAAGGATGTAAAAGCAATCATTTTTCCTTCTCTCTGTCTGCATTCTTGCAGCCATTGAGAAATACTGTGTGAGCTGTGATTGGTCACAGCTTGTCACATGGTACAGGGCTATTGTGAATAGCCCTGTACCATGTGACCTCTGTGATCATTCACAGATTTCACACGTAGTAAGCAATGATGTCAGAAGTGACATCTTGCTTACTACTCTTCATGTGATCACCGATTGGCCAATCAGTGATCACATGATCGGAACCTCACACAGAGATCCCGTACGACGATCGGTGTTCCACTGTGTCCTCCTGTGTTTTTCTTGAGGATAGGATCCTTCAGAATGGAGAGTAGGAAAGGGTCCGGTAAATATGTCGCATTTACCACCCCCATCCTTTCCTGAATGAACACAATGAGTGATTGGTACCGATCACTCACCGTGTTCATTCATAACTGAAGCATAGTAAACTGTGTTTTTCTTGAGGATATGATCCTTCAGAATGGAGAGTAGGAAAGGATCGGGTAAATATGTCGCATTTTCCAACCCCTTCCTTTCCTGAATGAACACAATGAGTGATTGGTATTGATCGCTCGCCGTGTTCATTCATAACTGAAGCCTAGTAAACTGTGTTTTTCTTGAGGGGGGGCCCTGTCAGGTTGGCTTTATGGGGCCCCGTGGTTTCTAACAGCAGCCCTGCTCCTGTACATAAATTAATCTATGAATAGGCTTTTTAATGTGGTTCTACATCCCAAACATGGCACCACCTGCCTGGAGTTTGCATGTTCTCCCTTTGCCTGCGTGGGTTTCCTCCCGGTACTCCGATTTCCTCCCACCTCCAAAGACATGCTGGTAGGTGAATTAAATCCTAGTCTAAATTGGCCCCTAGTATGTGTACTATATGTATGAATGTGAGTAAGGGACCTTAGATTGTACGCTCCTCGGGGGCGGGGACTGATGTGAATGTACAATAAATATATATATATCTATAGACCTTAGACTGTGCGCCCCATGAGGGCCAGGGGCTGATGTGAATGTGTATATGGAGACCTTAGATTGTACGCCCATGAGGGTCAGGAACTGATGTGAATGTGTATATGGAGACCTTAGATTGTACGCCCCATGAGGGTCCAGGGACTGATGTGAATGTGTATATGGAGACCTTAGACTGTACGCCCCATGAGGGTCAGGGGCTGATGTGAATGTGTATATGGAGACCTTAGACTGTACGCCCCATGAGGGTCAGGGGCTGATGTGAATGTGTATATGGAGACCTTAGACTGTACGCCCCATGAGGGTCAGGGACTGATGTGAATGTGTATATGGAGACCTTAGACTGTACGCCCCATGAGGGTCAGGAACTGATGTGAATGTGTATATGGAGACCTTAGATTGTACGCCCCATGAGGGTCAGGAACTGATGTGAATGTGTATATGGAGACCTTAGATTGTACGCCCCATGAGGGTCAGGGACTGATGTGAATGTGTATATGGAGACCTTAGACTGTACGCCCCATGAGGGTCAGGGACTGATGTGAATGTGTATATGGAGACCTTAGACTGTACGTCCCATGAGGGTCAGGGGCTGATGTGAATGTGTATATGGAGACCTTAGATTGTACGCCCCATGAGGGTCAGGGGCTGATGTGAATGTGTATATGGAGACCTTAGATTGTACGCCCCATGAGGGTCAGGGACTGATGTGAATGTATATATGGAGACCTTAGATTGTACGCCCCACGAGGGTCAGGGACTGATGTGAATGTATATATGGAGACCTTAGATTGTACGCCCCACGAGGGTCAGGGACTGATGTGAATGTGTATATGGAGACCTTAGATTGTACGCCCCATGAGGGTCAGGGACTGATGTGAATGTACTATATATATATATATATATATATATATATATATATATACAGTTGCAAGAAAAAGTATGTGAACCCCTTGGGATTACGTGGAGTTTTGCATGAATGGGGCATAAAATGTGCTCTGAACGTCATCTAAGTCACAACAATAGAAGAACACAGTCTGCTGAACATAATACTACACAAACATTAGATGTTGCCATGGTTTAATTGCAAATAACATGTAAACATTCACAGTGCAGGGAGGAAAAAGTATGTGAACCTTTGGATTTAATAACTGGTTGACCCTCCTTTGGCAGCAATAACCTCAACCATATGTTTCCTGTAGTTGCAGATCAGACCTGCACAACGATCTGGAGTAATTTTGGACCACTCCTCTTCACAAAACTGTTTCAGTGTAGCAATATTCTTGGGATGTCTGGTGTGAATCGCTCTCTTAAGGTCATGCCACAGCATTTCAATCGGGTTGAGGTCAGGACTCTGACTGGGCCACTCCAGAAGGCGTATTCTGTGCTGTTGCAGCCATTGTTTTGTTGAATTACTTGTATGCTTTGGGTCATTGTCCTGTTGCATCACCCATCCTCTGCAGAGCTTCAGTTGGCGGACAGATGGTCGTACATTTTCCTGCAAAATGTCTTGATAACCTCTGGAATTCATTTTCCCATCAATGACAACAATCCGTCCAGGCCCTGAGGCAGCAAAGCAGCCCCAAAGCATGATGCTCCCTCCGCCATGTTTCACAGTGGGGATGAGGTTTTGATGTTGGTGTGCTGTGCCTTTTTTTTTTCTCCACACATAGTGTTGAGTGTTCTTCCCAAACAACTCAATCTTGGTTTCATCTGTCCACAGTATATTTTGCCAGTAGTGCTGTGGAACATCCAGGTGCTCTTTTGCAAACTTCAAACGTGCTGCAATATTCTTTTTGGACAGCAATGGCTTCCTCCGAGGTGTCCTCCCATGTAGTCCATTCTTGTTTAATGTTTTCCTTATTGTAGATGTGTCAACAAAAATGTTAGCATGTGCCAGAGATTTCTGTAGGTCTTTAGCTGACACTCTGGGATTCTTCTTTACCTCATGCAGCATTCTGCGCTGTGCTCTTGCAGTCATTTTTACAGGACGACCTCGCCTAGGGAGAGTAGCAACAGTGCTAAACTTTCTCCATTTGAAGACAGTCTGTCTTACCGTGGACATATGAACATCAAGGCTTTTGGAGATACTTTTGTAACCCTTTCCAGCTTCATGCAAGTCAACAATTCTTGATCGTAGGTCTTCTGAGAGCTCTTTTCTGCGAGGCATGGTTCACATCAGACAGTGCTTCTTGAAACCAGTAAACCCAAAACAGGTGTGTGTTTTTTAAGTGCAGGACAGCTGTCAGCAACACATCCAATATCATCACACTGATTGGAGTCAAGGTTGGCTCACTCCTGGCTCCAATTAGCTCTGGGAGAAGTCATTAAGCTAGGGCCTCACATACTTTTTCCTCCCTGCACTGTGAATGTTTACATGTTATGTGCAATGAAACCATGGCAACATCTAATGTTTGTGTAGTATTATGTTCAGCAGACTGTGTTCTTCCATTGTTGTGACTTAGATGACGTTCAGAGCACATTTTATGCCCAATTCATGCAAAACTCCACGTAATCCCAAGGGGTTCACATACTTTTTCTTGCAACTGTATATATATATATATATATATATATTATATAAGTACCTGTAATAAATAAATAATAATGCCTTACCCGAGAAGTATGGGATTTTTTTTTAAAAAAGTCATATTTACTAGGTGGATGCAGCATCGGTCCGGCGCTGCTTCTGTCCCTCGCCGGCTCTAAGTGTGAGAACATGACTGCTGATCGCTGAGTTCTCACAGCCGCTCTGAGCAGAGAGCGGTGACTGTCAGCTCTCTGCTCCAACCTCCCCCTCCTCCTCCCATGCTCACTGGAATGCTGGGCTGTGGAGGAGGCGGCTGGATCGGGCTGTCAGCGGCTTGCTTGCTATTTCCATTTTAAAAAAATGAAACTTTAATGTGACTTTAACATATGAAAAGCTACCTGGGGTTAGTAAGAGCCAGAAGGCTGAAAGAGAACCGACCGCGGATCCTGACGGATTTATGAATCATATTTGTGACAATTCTATAATTAGTGTCTTTTTCAGGGCAGAGACAAAAATATCAATTTATGTTTTCAATTATTCTTTCTTCATCGTTCCCGTGATTTCTAATGGATTTCGGATTTAAACTTTATTATAAAAAGTTTTATATTTTTTTTAAAAAATAATATATTTTATAGAAATCATTTTTTTTTCTAGTGTACTATTCTGAGCCTGTCAGCACGTATTGTAAGCTGTAATTTGTATTCTTCGGCGGTAGAACATTTTATTCTCGGGTAAAGCCTTGGCATAAATAGGATATGGCAGGCAGTAGGTTTAGGACGGGAAGATGGGAACAAAAAAAAATGTCACAGAAATGGATTTTTAATGAAGATTTAATGGTTATAAATTCATGCTCACTTAACGACGTGTAAAGGGCATAACATGGCGGGCAGAGGATTAAAAAAGGATTAAAGAACATCTGAAATACTTAAAAGAAAAAACTAATTTCACATTTTCCTTCCAGGCATTAAAATGGGAAATCGGTATGAGGCACGACACACTCTGTTACATTGTTAAAGAGAACCTGTCATAAAGTTGTTTTTAGTTTAATTAGTTTTATTTTTGTTGTATTTTTTTTTACATTTTTAAATAAAAAAGGAAAACAGTTTTTATGTGAATTTTTGCTATTTCCAGAGTGCCATGGCTTATCTAACCCCTTGTCTACAGGGCACTTCTACCTCCTTCCTGCCTACCGGGCACTTCTACTCATTCCTGCCTACCGGGCACTTCTACCCCCTTCCTGCCTACCGGGCACTTCTACCCCCCTTCCTGCCTACAGGACACTTCTACCCCCTTCCTGCCTACCGGGCACTTCTACCCCCTTCCTGCCTACCGGGCACTTCTACCCCCTTCCTGCCTACAGGGCACTTCTACCCCCCCTTCCTGCCTACCGGACACTTCTACCCCCTTCCTGCCTACAGGACACTTCTACCCCCTTCCTGCCTACAGGGCTTACTTCTACCCCCTTCCTGCCTACAGGGCACTTCTACCTCCTTCCTGCCTACCGGGCACTTCTACCCCCTTCCTGCCTACAGGGCACTTCTACCTCCTTCTTGCCTACCGGGCACTTCTACCTCCTTCCTGCCTACCGGGGACTTCTACCCCCTTCCTGCCTACCGGGCACTTCTAACCTCCTTCCTGCCTACCGGGCACTTCTACCCCCTTCCTGCCTACAGGGCACTTCTACCCCCTTCCTGCCTACAGGACACTTCTACCCCCTTCCTGCCTACAGGACACTTCTACCCCCTTCCTGCCTACAGGGCACTTCTACCCCCTTCCTGCCTACAGGGCACTTCTACCCCCTTCCTGCCTACAGGACACTTCTACCCCCTTCCTGCCTACAGGGCACTTCTACCCCCTTCCTGGGCACTTCTACCCCTCCCTGCCTACCGGGCACTTCTACCCCCTTCCTGCCTACAGGGCACTTCTACCCCCCCTTTCCTGCCCAGGCCAATTTTCAGCTTTCAGCGCTGTCGCACTTTGACAATTGCACGGTCATGCAACACTGTACCCAAACAAAATTTTTTTTTTTTTTTTTTTAGACTGAGCTTTCTTTTGGTGGTATTTAATCACCACTGGGGTTTTTTATTTTTTTTCTAAACAAACTAAAAAAGACAGAACATTTAAAAACAAAAAAGTTTTTTCTTAGTTTCTGTTATAAAATTTTGTAAATAAGTAATTTGTTAGCCTTCGCTGATGTGCGCTAATGAGGCTGCATGATGGGCGCTGATAGGCTGCACTGATGGGCACTGAGAGGGGGCACTGGTAATTGGCACTGAAGGGCATTGGCAGGCATCACTGGTGGGCACTGAAAGGCAGCACTCATATGGCACTGACTGGCATTGCTAGGCGGCACTGATTGGACCTGTTAGGCAGCACTGACGGGCACTGATAAGCAGCACTTATGGGCACTGTTAGGCAGCACTGATGGGCACTGATGGGCACTGATAGGCGTCACTGACTGACACTGATAGTTGGCACTGAGAGGCAGATCTGATGGGCACTGATATATGGCATTGATGTACACTGGCAGGCACTGATATGTGGCATTGATCGGCACTGACAGGTGGCATTGATGGGCACTGGTATTTGGCATTGATGGGCACTGACAGGTGGCATTGATGGGGCTACACTGATAATCAGTGCCCTGATCAGTATAGATGTTCCCTCTGAGGAATGCACAAATCCTCTTCCCCCATCCCAACACAAATCGCCCAAAATCACCACTCCTAGCACACCTCCCCAAATTTCTACCCCTACATAAATTCTTACCCCTGCCACCCCCAAATTCCCCCTCCCAACCAGGGCCGTGGATAAGGGGGTACCACCAGTCTTCCTGTATGGGGCCCAGGCCAGCAGGGGGGGCCCAGAACAGCTGGGTGATTTGGAATTGGGCAGGGAGGGGGAACGGCACAGTAGGGGGGCAATTACTGGAACCGATCCCCTGTATGGTTCTTCTGCAGTAGCTGAAAGCTGGCTTCCTCTCTCCCCTCCTGCTGGCTTTCAGCTGCTGTAGGGGATTGGTTCCAGTAATGCTCCCCCCCCCCGCACCCATCACCCTTCCTGTGCACCATACATTTCTCCATGTTACCCAGGCCCCCCCCCCCATGCGCCCCCACCCCCACAGTGCTGCTGGCTTCCCTCCTCTCTTTCCCACCTTCACAATAGGATCCTTCAGGATGGAAAGTGGGGGAAGAGTCCAGTAAATATGTCACATTTGCCAGCCCCTTCCACCGTCACCGGGTGATCCTGCCCCATAATGACATATGCCCATCGAGAAATAGACATGGGGGCATTGCCAGGTAACCCCCACCCCTAGGATTACCTGTCCCTGGATGGGGACTTTTTTTTTTTTCCCTTTGAGTCGGCAAAATTCTGTGTAAAAACTGGGCAAATCTACTGCAGAGATGTTTGGCAATGAGTCGTTCGAGGTGTTCTGATTGGAACGCACGCTTCAAGAGTGGAGGACGACGAGGGATTAGGAAGACCTTCAACAAGTTCAACCCCTGAAAATATCCAAACCGTTTGGCAACTTGTGCGTGATGATCGTTGGAGAACATTCCACAACGTTGCTGCCATTGTTGGTGTGTCATACAGAACAGTCCAGGCAACCCTCACGTGTGATTAGAACATGCGCCTTGTTGCTGCCAAGTTCGTCCTCAGGCTGCAACAGTCTCACCTCTGCACACACACCCTGCTCGCCAGATTTGGCTCCTGCGTTGCCACGTCTGTTGTTTGTTCTAACTTGCTGTCCATGATGAAATAGCAAAGGTGAAATTCTGCATGAAACTGGGCAAATCTGCCACAGAGATGTTTGGCAATGAGCCGTTCGAGGTGTTCTGATTGGCACGTGTGGTAAGAGTTGAAGAAAATCACTGGAGGACGACGAGGGATCAGGAAGACCTTCAACAAGCTCAACCCCGAAAATATCCAAACTATTCAGCAACTTGTGCGTGATGATCATTGGAGAACATTCCACAACATTGCTGCCATTGTCGGTGTGTCATATGGAACAGTCCCATGCAATCCTCACGTGTGATTAGAACATGTGCCTTGTTGCTGCCAAGTTCGTCCCCAGGCTGCAATGGTCCCATTTCCGCACCCACCCTGCTCACTAGATTTGGCTCTTGCATTACCACGTCTGTTCTTTGTTCTAACTTTCTGTCCATGATGAAATAAGCAGCACTTATGGGCACTGTTAGGCAGCACTGATGGGCACTGATGGGCACTGATAGGCGTCACTGACTGACACTGATAGTTGGCACTGAGAGGCAGATCTGATGGGCACTGATATATGGCATTGATGTACACTGGCAGGCACTGATATGTGGCATTGATCGGCACTGACAGGTGGCATTGATGGGCACTGGTATTTGGCATTGATGGGCACTGACAGGTGGCATTGATGGGGCTACACTGATAATCAGTGCCCTGATCAGTATAGATGTTCCCTCTGAGGAATGCACAAATCCTCTTCCCCCATCCCAACACAAATCGCCCAAAATCACCACTCCTAGCACACCTCCCCAAATTTCTACCCCTACATAAATTCTTACACCCTGCCACCCCCAAATTCCCCCTCCCAACCAGGGCCGTGGATAAGGGGGTACCACCAGTCTTCCTGTATGGGGCCCAGGCCAGCAGGGGGGGCCCAGAACAGCTGGGTGATTTGGAATTGGGCAGGGAGGGGGAACGGCACAGTAGGGGGGCAATTACTGGAACCGATCCCCTGTATGGTTCTTTCTGCAGTAGCTGAAAGCTGGCTTCCTCTCTCCCTCCTGCTGGCTTTCAGCTGCTGTAGGGGATTGGTTCCAGTAATGCTCCCCCCCCCCCGCACCCATCACCCTTCCTGTGCACCATACATTTCTCCATGTTACCCAGGCCCCCCCCCCCCCCATGCGCCCCCACCCCCACAGTGCTGCTGGCTTCCCTCCTCTCTTTCCCACCTTCACAATAGGATCCTTCAGGATGGAAAGTGGGGGAAGAGTCCAGTAAATATGTCACATTTGCCAGCCCCTTCCACCGTCACCGGGTGATCCTGCCCCATAATGACATATGCCCATCGAGAAATAGACATGGGGGCATTGCCAGGTAACCCCCACCCCTAGGATTACCTGTCCCTGGATGGGGACTTTTTTTTTTTTTTTCCCTTTGAGTCGGCAAAATTCTGTGTAAAACTGGGCAAATCTACTGCAGAGATGTTTGGCAATGAGTCGTTCGAGGTGTTCTGATTGGAACGCACGCTTCAAGAGTGGAGGACGACGAGGGATTAGGAAGACCTTCAACAAGTTCAACCCCTGAAAATATCCAAACAGTTCGGCAACTTGTGCGTGATGATCGTTGGAGAACATTCCACAACGTTGCTGCCATTGTTGGTGTGTTATACAGAACAGTCCAGGCAACCCTCACGTGTGATTAGAACATGCGCCTTGTTGCTGCCAAGTTCGTCCTCAGGCTGCAACAGTCTCACCTCTGCACACACCCTGCTCGCCAGATTTGGCTCCTGCGTTGCCACGTCTGTTGTTTGTTCTAACTTGCTGTCCATGATGAAATAGCAAAGGTGAAATTCTGCATGAAACTGGGCAAATCTGCCGCAGAGATGTTTGGCAATGAGCCGTTCGAGGTGTTCTGATTGGCACGTGTGGTAAGAGTTGAAGAAAATCACTGGTTGCTGGAGGACGACGAGGGATCAGGAAGACCTTCAACAAGCTCAACCCCGAAAATATCCAAACTATTCAGCAACTTGTGCGTGATGATCATTGGAGAACATTCCACAACATTGCTGCCATTGTCGGTGTGTCATATGGAACAGTCCATGCAATCCTCACGTGTGATTAGAACATGTGCCTTGTTGCTGCCAAGTTCGTCCCCAGGCTGCAATGGTCCCATTTCCGCACCCACCTGCTCACTAGATTTGGCTCTTGCATTACCACGTCTGTTCTTTGTTCTAACTTTCTGTCCATGATGAAATTGCAAAGGTGAAATTCTGCATGAAACTGGGCAAATCTGCCACAGAGACGTTTGGCAATGAGTCGTTTGAGGTGTTCTGGTTGGTATGTGTGGTAAGAGTGGAAGGACATCACTGGAAGATGACGAGGGATCAGGAAGACCTTCAACAAGCTCAACCCCCATCAAAGCAACTTGTGCGTGATAATCGTTGGAGAATATTCCACAACATTGCTGCCATTGGCGGCGGTGTGTCATACAGAACAGTCCAGGCAACCCTCACGTGTGATTAGAACATGCGCCTTGTTGCTACCAAGTTCGTCCTCAGGCTGCAGCGCTCTCACTTCCGCACCCATCCTGCTCACTAGATTTGGCTCTTGCATTGCCACGTCTGCTCTTTGTTCTAAATTGCTGTCCATGATGAAATAGCAAAGGTGAAATTCTGCATGAAACTGGGCAAATCTGCCGCAGAGACGTTTGGCAATGAGTCGTTCGAGGTGTTCTGATTGGCATGTGTGGCAAGATCGGAAGAACATCGCTGGAAGATAACGAGAGATCAGGAAGACCTTCAACAAGCTCCACTCCCGAAAATGTCCAACCCGTTCAGCAACTTGGGCATGATGACCGTTGGAGAACATTCCACAACGTTGCTACCATTGGCGGTGTGTCATACGGAACAGTCCAGGCAACCCTCACGTGTGATTGGAACATGCGCCTTGTTGCTGCCAAGTTTCGTCTCCAGGCTGCTAACCCAGGAGCAGACGGAACACCGCGTTTGAAGTCTGCCAAGTGCTGTGGATGACCCGTCCTTCATGTTGAGGATCATCAAAACTTGGGTATATGGGTTTTATGCAGAATTGTTCTACCTTGCTGTCCATGATGAAATAGAAGAAGTGGTTACGCACATGGTCAGACTAGCACCAGTTGCACAGCTTCCAATGTACACAGGATGATGTCTTTTGGCACACGGACTTATGAAGGTTGGTACTCCCTGTGACTGTGTGTGCATTCTTATGCTGCCATCAGTTTGCGTGTTTCAAAACTGCTCTATGGTGGCTTCCTTTTCCTTCACCCTACAGAACCACAGCAGTGGGGAACCAACCATTAGGACTTATACACCATGTACAGGCTGTGGAAGAGAGAGGGAGGCCTGGGTCCATCACTGAGCCACCTATACAGATCCCCAATGAAGGGCCTCTTTCATTAATAGGTCAATATCTGAAGGTGAGGGTCCAATTTATACTCGCGAGTGTGGTGATGCACGTTGAGTGAAAATCTTACAGCACCGGGGGAAGTGGGCTCACTTATTGTAGGAGGGCCGTCTTAATAGCATCCTGGGCCCCTGGGCAAAGTAATGCACTTGGGCCCCTACCAGTCTGTCCCGATTTAAACACTGACTCTCAAGAATTAACCGCTTCCCGACCGCCCTATAGCAGAAGTACAGCTACAGGGCAGCAGGGATCCGTAAAATCTTCTGTATATATACGTAATTTTGCATTTCTGGGCAGGGGGCGCACGCACGCACGCACGCTCCCTGCCCGCGCCACTATTGGCTCCTCGGAATGTCAATCACCGGGTCCTGGCCACCGATTCTCAGCCGGGACTCGGTAATCATCGACGGAGCTGACTGGGGAGAGGTCTGTATGTAAACAACACAGGTCTCTCTCCTGCCAGCAAGGACATGCTGCTGTGTATCTCTCTGCACAGCATGTCTAGTAAAACAGCACACAGGTAACCCTTTGATCGCCCCAGCTGTTAACCCCTTTAATTTTTACTAGTAATGGCGGCAATCAACGACTTATAGCGAGACTGCTGCAGGCATTCTGACACTTGGGGGGAAACTGATTTGGTGTCACTGACATCCCCAGTGACACCAGTACAGTGATCAGTGCTAATAAAAAGCACTGACACTGTACTAATGGCACTGGGCAGGAAGGGGTTACCCTGTGGGGCGATCAAAGGGTTAACTGTGTGCGGTTGCACTATAGGGGCTGTGTGTACTTCACTGTAAGCACACTGCTTTGTATGGCTGTGCTATGCAGAGCCATGCAAAGCAGTGTGCAGGAGCTGACAGGGGAGAGAACTGTATTGTTTACAAACAGAGATCCTCGGCAATCACTGGGCGCCGGCGAGTAATCCCAGTGACTGACAGCCGCGAATGGCAGCGCGGGTAGGACGCGTGCGTGCCTCAAGCGAGCCCCCTACCAGGAACTGCAAAACCGTATATATATACGTGATTTTGCGCCCCTGTGCTGCCCTGTAGCAGTACTTCTGCTATAGGGCGGAGGGGAAGTGGTTATTTATCATTTGCGATGAACGAACACACCCAGGGATTGCAGCAGCTGCAGTTGTCGCACTGTATTGATATTTATTTCTCTAATACATATTCTGGCCAGGGTTGGACTGACCATTTGAGCACTCGGGCACTGCCCAAGGGCCCGGGGTCAGTAGGGGGCCCCATGAGATGCCCCTGGTACCTTTCATAGGCTTCTTTGGGTGTGAGCGAGGACACAGGGGCCCCAGGATCCCCTATTGCCCAGGGGCCCCATGAGTTGTCAGTCCGCCCCTGATTCTGGCAATTACAATATAAAGGGAGACAATACAGCAACAATACAGTTCAATACAAGAGGGATAGGAGAGCCCTGATCCTGGGAGCTTACAATCTAAGATTTGATTCAGAGTTTCCAGAAATCCGCCTGATACTGTGCAGACGATTGGAGGTCTGATAAACGTGGAAGACTTTTCTTCCGTTATTATAACGAGCGCGCAATTTCCAACATCCTCCTAACCGGCATAACTGAAGTTTGCTTTTAATTAATTTCAGGGTAATTAAATTTCCTTTAAAATTCACCCCAGCCGCTTTGATTTAATAAACTCGATCCCATGAGGGCCCCATCGAAGAAATCGCATATTGTAATAATCTACATTATGTATGCAGAATAGGAAGGGAATGCGTAGAACGCAAGCTTCATGCACGTTCCAGGCAACCTTGGTTCTTTTCCAGAGAATGTAGAATTTATTGGGTGAAGTCCAACAAAGCGTTCGAAATTCTATAATAATTAAAGGCTCCTTCAAAATTCCAAGTTCTTCCTTTTGGGCTAAAATCCAAACACTCAACACACCCAGCATGTACACTATGGGTCCTTTCACCCGGGGCGTTCCGTCTGTCCGTTTTTCATCTGTCCGTTTACTGATGAAAAACAGACCCCCATGTATTTCTATTGACTTGCGGATGTAAACATCTTTTTACATCCGTTAGTGTCCACGGCTGTTACCATATGTTTTTTTGAATGGAAGAAAATCCTATTAAAAAAAACCCAAAAAAAACGTAACGGACAAAAAAATGGATATCAACGGATGTAAACGGACCGAAACGGATGTAAACTGATAAAAACAGACAAAACACATGAAAAATGGATCTTAATGGATGTAAACCAATGTAAACAGATGAAAAACGGATCTAAATTGATGTAAACCAATGTAAATGAATGAAAAACGGATCTAAAATGGTTGTAAACCAATGTAAACAGATAAAAAAAAAACGGATCTAAATGGATGTAAACCAATGTAAACAAATGAAAAAAAACGGATCTAAAATGGATGTAAAACAATGTAAACGGATCTAAAATGGATGTAAACGAATGAAAAATGGATCTAAAATGGATGTAAACCAATGTAAACGAATGAAAAACGGATCTAAAATGGATGTAAACCAATGTAAACAGATGAAAAACTGATCAAAATGAATGTAAAACCAATTTAAACAGATGAAAAACGGATCTAAATGGATGTAAACGGATGAAAAACGGATCTAAATGGATGTAAGCAGATGAAAAACGGATCTAAATGGATGTAAACCAATGTAAATGAATGAAAAATGGAACTAAAATGGATGTAAACCAATGTAAACGGATGAAAAAACGGATCTACATGGATGTAAACCAATGTAAACTGACAAAAAACGGATCTAAATGGATGTAAACCAATGCAAACAGATGAAAAAAACAGATCTAAATGGATGTAAACGGATGAAAAACGGATGTAAACTCATCCATTTTTTCTTCGAAGTGGCCAGTTGGAAGTGCTACTGGAAATTCACGGTAGCTACTGATTTCAGTCATGGGACTTGTTTTATTTCATAGGGTCAGGGCTTTTTTTCTCAGAAAATAAGTGCAGGTACCCCCCCCCCACTCCCCCCTTTCAAGTAAACCTTGTCTTCGCCCCCTACCTACCTCCAAGCACCGTCCCTATGGAATTTGCTACTGATAACAAAAAAAAAACTGTAAAATAGATCCCCTGTAGTCAGGAACAATAGACCCCACATCAACAATAGACCCCCCCAGAAAAAACAGATCCCCCACAACAAGATACCCCTTCCCCCAGCAACAATAGACCCCAAGCAACAAAATTCCACACCTACGGCAACAATAGATCCACCATAGCAACAATAGACACCACCAGAAACAACAGATCTCCCAACAGCCAGCATTAAAAGACCCTCCAGCAGCCATCAAAAATAGACCCTCCCAAAAAAAAAAAGTAGATCACTCAAGCAACATAAGATCCTTCAGCAACATAAGACCCGCCTCCCAATGACAATAGATCCCCACCAGTGAAAACAGATCCCCAGCAGACAACATCAATAGACCCTCCAGCACACCCCAACAACCCTTGCCATTACATACATTCAGTGCTGAAGGTGCTGGAACTGCATTCCCCCGTTGAAAAAAATCCCTGGGAAGGGTCACATGATCTAGTAAACAACTGTGAATTGATTACTAGTGATCGTCAGTAATGTTATCTGGTAGCATAAATACCAGTCTATGAAAAATATACATTCCCGGCCACTTTATTAGGCCCACCTTGCTAGTCCCAGCTTGGTCCCCCTTTGGCCTTCATTCTTCATGGCATAGATTCAACAAGGTGTTGGAAACGTTCCTCAGAGATTTTGGTCCATATTGACATGATAGCATCACGCAGTTGCTGCAGATTTGTTGTCTGCACATCCATGATGGGAATCTCCCGTTCACCACCATGACACCACCACCACCAGCTTGAACCATTGGTACAAGGCAGGATGGATTCACCAGACCATGACACCACCAGCCTGAACCGTTGATACAAGGCAGGATGGATACGCCACACCATGACACCACCACCACCAGCCTGAACCATTGATACAAGGCAGGATGGATCCACCATACCATGACACCCCCCACCACCACCAGTTTGAACCACTGATACAAGGCAGGATGGATCCATGCTTTCATGTTGGTTACACCAAATTCTGACCCTACCATCTGCATGTCGCAGCTGATATCCAGAACTCATCAGACCAGGCAACATCATTCCAATCTTCTATTGTCCAATTTTGAACCTGTGAGGATTGTAGCCTCTGTTGTCTGTTCTTAGCTGACAGGAGTGGCACCCGGTGTGGTTTTCTGCTGCTGTAGCCCATCTGCTTCAAGGTTGGACATGTTGTGTGTTTAGAGATGGTATTCTGCATACCTTGGTTGTAACGGGGGGTTATCTGAGTTACTGTTGCCTTTCTATTATCTGCCCATTCTCCTCTGACATCTACAAGGCATTTTTTTGTCCTCAAATCTGCCGCTCACTCAATATTTTCCTTTTTTTCGGACCATTCTCTGTAAACCCTAGAGATGGTTGTGCGTGAAAATCCCAGTAGATCAGCGGTTTTTGAAATACTCAAGCCAGCCTATCAGACATCAACGACCATGCCACGTTGGTCACTTAAACCCCTTTTCTTCCCCATTCTGATGCTTGGTTTGAACTTCAGCAAGTTGTCTTCACCACGCAAACAAAGGATTTCCCAGCAGCACTTACCAGCCAGCCTGCGAAACAACCAATTTGGCCCGGTCTAACAGTATGTGTTAAAAACATTTGCAAATACATGCGTAAGCCACAGTCCCACGTCAAGGGTCCTCTAGATAATGTGGTCCTAAGTGAAATTTCCAAAGCCTCCATAGTAGAAGCACATGTATCAATGGAGAATTGCAGGTGTGCCTGGAGGAGCCCATCCCTCCTTAAAGGTACAGAAACGCACGTGATGCCCAGCAATATTAAAGTGACAGCAGAGGCATCAAGTGCGTCCTTGCATCCAATTTAGCCAACGACACAAAAAATGGTGACCATCCCAACCTATAACCTGGTGCACATGGAAGGGCAATGCTCATCGCAAACAAACAAAGGATTTCCCAGCAACATTTACCAGCCAGCCTGCACAACCAATTGGGAACTCCTTCCTGCTAAGGCTGGTTATAGATTGGGATGGTTGCCATTTTTTTGTGTCATCTTCACCACGCCTAGATACCTAACGCATTGAGTTGCTGCCATGTGATTGGCTGATTAGCAATTTGTGTTTACCAAACAATTGAAAAGGTGTACCTAATAAAGTGGCTGGTGAGTGTAGTTGTCTGCAAAAGTTCTCAATTTTGACCACAAGTCATGCCTTCAGCCAAGCCAATTGAAGGATTAACTCCTATGAAGCCTTCCTTACACCAACAGTGGGATTATAAAACTAGAACGTGGGGTTCCACAATTGTCACTCCTCCCATCCTGTTCTTAGACAAATCAAAGGATTTGCCTTGACACATTCCATGGTGAGTGGATGAAGGTGACAGTGCTACGGATATAAATGTTGGAGCATGATCCTTACACTCGTTAGAACTGAAGTAGCTTGGAGAAGCTATAAATCATCTTCTACATTATAGAACAAGTCCAGTTGAATGTGACTAACTACTACTAGATATACCACAACCCTGGATAATGGACAACTGTCCCTGACAAATGAAAAAGAAACTTGGATGAGTGGAGAAAGGTCTTCAGCATTCCATAAATAATCCAAGTAAATGTGACTAAATGCTACTAGCCATGCCATGACTTGGATACTGGAGAGCCTTCATTGACAACTGAAGAAGACACTTGGATGAGTGGCGAAAAGGTCTTCAGCGGTTCAGAACAGGTGCAGTTGAATTTTACCAACTACGGCTAGATATACCATGACCTGGATACTGAAGAACCTTCACTGACAACTGATAAAGAAACTAGGATAAGTGGTGAAAGGTCTTCAGCATTTCAGAACAGATCCAAGAAATGTGACTAACTACTACTAGACATGCCATGACCTGGATAATGGAGAACCGTCACTGACAGAAGACACTTGGATAAGTGGTGAAAGGTCTTCAGCATTTCAGAACAGGTCCAGTTGAATTTGACTAACTACGACTAGATATACCGTGACCTGGATACTGAAGAACCTTCACTGACAACTGATAAGGAAACTTGGATAAGTGGTGAAAGGTCTGCAGCATTTCAGAACAGATCCAAGAAATGTGACTATTACTAGATATGACCTGGATAATGGAGCATGAACCATCACTGATGGAAGACACTTGGATAAGTGGTGAAAGGTCTTCAGCATTTCAGAACAAGTCGTGTTAAATGTGACTAACTACTACTAGATATACCGTGACCTGGATAATGGAGAACTGTCCCTGACAAATGAAAAAGAAACTTGGATGAGTGGAGAAAGGTCTTCAGCATTCCATAAATAATCCAAGTAAATGTGACTAAATGCCACTAGCCATACCATGCCCTGGATACTGGAGAGCCTTCATTGACAACTGAAGAAGACACTTGGATGAGTGGCAAAAAGGTCTTCAGCATTTCAGAACAGGTCCAGTTGAATATGACTAACTATGACTAGGTATACCATGACTGGATACTGAAGAACCTTCACTGACAACTGATAAAGAAACTAGGATAAGTGGTGAAAGGTCTTCAGCATTTCAGAACAGATCCAAGAAATGTGACTAACTACTACTAGATATGACATGACCTGGATAAAGGAGAACCGTCACTGACAGAAGACACTTGGATGAGTGGCGAAAAGGTCTTCAGCATTTCAGAACAGGTTCAGTTGAATTTGACTAACTACGACTAGATATACCATGACCTGGATACTGAAGAAACTTCATTGACAACTGATAAAAAACTTGGATAGGTGGTGAAAGGTCTTCAGCATTTCAGAACAGATTCAAGAAATGTGACTAACTACTACTAGATATGACATGACCTGAATAATGAAGAACCGTCATTGACGGAAGACACTTGGATAAGTGGTGAAAGGTCTTCAGCATTTCAGAACAGGTCCAGTTGAATTTGACTAACTACGACTAGATATACCATGACCTGGATACTGAAGATACTTCACTGACAACTGATAAAGAAACTTGGATAAGTGGTGAAAGGTCTTCAGCATTTCAGAACAGATCCAAGAAATGTGACTAACTACTACTAGACATGCCATGCCCTGGATAATGGAGAACCGTCACTGACAGAAGACACTTGGATAAGTGGTGAAAGGTCTTCAGCATTTCACAACAGGTCCAGTTGAATTTGACTAACTACGACTAGATTCACCGTGACCTATATACTGAAGAACCTTTACTGACAACTGAAGAAGACACTTGAACGAGTGGCGAAAGGTCTTCAGCATTTCAGAACAGGTCCAGTTGAATTTGACTAACTACGACTAGATATACCATGACCCTTAGATACTGAAGAACCTTCACTGACAACTGATAAAGAAACTTGGATACGTGGTGAAAGGTCTTCAGCATTTCAGAACAGATCCAAGAAATGTCACTACTACTAGACATGCCATGACCTGGATAATGGAGAACCGTGACTGACAGAAGAAACTTGGAGAAGTGGTGAAAGGTCTTCAGCATTTCAGAAAGAGTCATTTTAAATGGGACTAACTACGACTGGATTCACCATGACCTATATACTGGAGAACCTTTACGGACAACTGAAGAAGACACTTGAACAAGTGGTGAAAGGTCTTCAGCATTTCAGAACAGGTCCAGTTGAGTGTGAAGACATTCATGTATGTAGTGTTATACTACCTCCAATGTCAGGGATCCTGAAATGCTCATTGACAGTCCAGGGACTCTGGTAACGTGTGTAGCGATACCCCCATGAGAGAAGCTGAATTTGGGTCTCCCCTATTTCCTGCACATCCAGTCAACATGCATTTTTCCAACTTCCATTCAGAGTCAGTAACCAGTCCAGGGGATTGTTTTTGGGGGGGTCTAGGGGTATATAAGATGCCCAACTTGACTTGAAACAAAAAATCAAAGGACAAACTTTCTCAATTCTTTGCAAAAAGAATGGATCCTGGACTTTCTACTTCCTCCAGAGCGGCATCAGTCTTTTGGCGGATCAGTAACACAGTCTCTTTAAGGTCCCCACCTTGGTCCTCTCTTTATATGAACCTCTTCAGACCCCAGCTAGAAACTGCCCATTCGCCTGACTGTCTTGAAGAGTATTCCAGATCAAGAGATTCTAGAACAGGCTTGTAGCACTGTCCCAGGTAGAACTGGTTGGGTGTTGCACCTAGCAGCCCTCTCTCTTGTAGGCCCTGGGGGTGTAGAGGTACTCACACTGTGTCTTGTAGCTTTGGGTAAACTGCCATCAGGCCTTTCGCTGAGCTAGTATCTTCCAGGATAGCAGGCCGTCCTTCCTCAGTTGACTGCAGGACAGTGGACTGCAGGACAGTGGAGCTTCCGCTGTCAACTTCCTTCTCTCATTCTTGCAACATCCAGCCTGGAGGTAGAACCCCCCTTCTCCAGAGTCCCCTCCCAGGCTACACAGCAGCACACCTCATCACGCCATCCTCTGGTCAACTCCCCTGCTGGCCAGGCTCTCTCATATTTATGGGCTGATTAGGCTGCCTTGTCAGGCCTTCTGCCAGATTCTCATAAATATGCAGATCAGCACCTTCTGGCCTTCACCCACCAGCTTCTAGAAACTTCTCCAAACTTCTAAAACCGGGTGGAGGTACCACATGCTTGACCTGTAGAGCCCTGTAGCGTGACCTAAAGTAAACCTAACTCACACTCAGGCTTCTAACACGCCTCTAACTACACTACAATTATGTACACCAGAGGGCGCTACAAGTGTTTCCACCTTCAGACTACATAAAGAAAGTAGAATGAACTCCTCAAGAACTGCTGTACCATTAGGGCAAGGGCAAATTGGGGAGCCAGTAAAGTATTTGCATGTGGTGAATCTATGGGGCATCAGTCTCGGGGATCAAAGATAATTTATACCGCCAAACAGGTAGGTACATTACACAATTATGTTGTCAGAGAATGTCTGAACAATTAATTTAGTCAGCTAAATTGATTGTTTAATCGATCGATGAACCACAGTGCCTCCAATACAAAAATAACAGGATATTACCACCTCCATGCTTTACTGCAGGATTGGTGGTATTTGGATGATGAGCTTTTTATTTTATTTTATTTTTTTACATGTTGGCGTTCTATCTTTCACTTGGGTGCACTGAGTAAACCAGCTGGATAAAACAAAAACTGTGTCTGTCTTCACTTCAGGCTTCAAAGCAACAACATGTGATTATTTTACAGGGGGGTGATTCTTTTCTATACCCACTGTAAGGTGTTAAAAAAAAATGATGACCACTTTTGCATTCCTTTCAATACAGCCCTTGTAAAATTTGAACAATCTCTATAGGTTATTGAAAAAGCTATGACCACTTTTGCATTACTTTCAGTGCAGTCCTTGTATATACTCAACTGATATGAAAAATACTAGCTTTACAGTGGGTACAAAAAAATGCTGGAAAAAATAAAACAATTTGAGTTATGATATTCGATAAACAATGGATACAGAAATCTCTCTTTAGTGCAGTGTGTACCAAAACAAAAGAGTGGAATATACATAATGACTAATTAATAGTGGAAGAATATTATAGCGGGTACAAAATTATTTCAACACAAAGAAAACATTTTCTATGAGATAATTAATATAAAGAGTTTAAAAAAAAAAAAAGTCACAAAATGCTCATTATGTCACTGCAAACATCAGCAGGCATTTTAAATGATTTAAAACAGAGAAAAATTATTTATGTGATTTAATTAAACTAAATTAAATTAAATTGGTCACAGAAATAATGAAAGTAGCAAAACAAAGCAAAACAAAACAATTCTGTGAAATGATTGTTGACCAAAGAAAACTACAGTGAGCATCAAATAATATAATATATAATCAACTGATATAAATATACTAACAGTATAACAGGTACAAAAAAAAAATTTTCTGTACTATAGTTAACAGTAAATTGGTCACAAAAATAATGAATGCAGCAAAAATAAAAATAAAAAATATGTGAGATAATTAATGACAAAAGGAAGCTACAGTTAGTCTCAAAATAATAGAATATAATATATAATCAACTGATATAAAAATACTAACAGTATGGCAGGTACAAAAAAATATTTCTGTGATATAGTTAGCAGTAAATCGGTTGCAAAAATAATGAATGCAGCACACAAATAAAAAAATATATATAAAAATATGTGAGATAACTAATGACCAAAGAAAGCTACAGTTAGTCTCAAAATAATAGAATATAACATATAATCAACTGATACAAAAATACTAACAGTATGGCAAGTACAAAAAAAATATTTCTGTGATATAGTTAGCAGTAAATTGGTTGCAAAAATAGCAAATGCATAAAAAATAAATAAATGTGATAATTAATGACCAAAGAAAGCTACAGTTAGTGTCAAAATAATAGAAATTAATATATAATCAACTGATATGAAAATACTAACAGTATGGAAGGTACAAAATATTATTTCTGTGATATAGTTAGCAGTAAATTGGTCACATATATAAATGAATGCATCAAACACCTAAAATCAAATCAACATATCATACAAAAAAAATATAAAATATGTGAGATAATTAATAACCAAAGAAAGCTATAGTGAGTGTAAAAATAATAGAATATAAATATATAATCAACTGATATAAATATACTAACAGTATGACAGGTACAAAAAATTATTTCTGTGAAATATTTAACAGTAAATGGTCACAAAAATAACAAATGCAGCAAAAAAAAAAAAAAAAATTATATATATATATATATATATATATATATATATATATATATATATATATATGAGATAATTAATGACAAAAGAAATCTACAGTGAGTGTCAAAATAATAGAATAGAATATATAATCAACTGATATAAATATACTAACAGTATGACAGGTAGAAAAAAATTATTTCTGTGAAATATTTAACAGTAAATTGGTCACAAAAATAACAAATGCAGCAAAAATAAATATACATATATATACAGTCAGGTCCATAAATATTGGGACATCGACACAATTCTAACATTTTTGGCTCTATACCACCACAATGGATTTGAAATGAAAGAACAAGATGTGCTTTAACTGCAGACTGTCAGTTTTAATTTGAGGGTATTTACATCCAAATCAGGTGAACGGTGTAGGAATTACAACAGTTTGCATATGTGCCTCCCACTTGTGAAGGGACCAAAAGTAATGGGACAGAATAATAATCATAAAATCAAACTTTCACTTTTTAATACTTGGTTGCAAATCCTTTGCAGTCAATTACAGCCTGAAGTGTGGAACGCATAGACATCACCAGACGCTGGGTGTCATCCCCGGTGATGCTCTGCCAGGCCTCTACTGCAACTGTCTTCAGTTCCTGCTTGTTCTTGGGGCATTTTCCCTTCAGTTTTGTCTTCAGCAAGTGAAATGCTCCATCGGATTCAGGTCAGGTGATGGACTTGGCCATTGCAGAACATTCCACTTCTTTGGTTGCTTTTGCAGTCTGCTTTGGGTCATTGTCCATCTGCACTGTGAAGCGTCCAATGAGTTGTGAAGCATTTGGCTGAATATGAGCCGATAATATTCCCGAAACACTTCACAATTCATCCGGCTGCTTCTGTCAGCAGTCACATCATCAATAAATACAAGAGAAGCAGTTCCATTGGCAGCCATACATGCCCACGCCATGACACTACCACCACCATGATCACTGATGAGGTGGTATGCTTAGGACCATGAGCAGTTCCTTCTCCATACTCTTCTCTTCCCATCACTCTGGTACAAGTTGATGTTGGTCTCATCTGTCCATAGGATGTTGTTCCAGAACTGTGAAGGCTTTTTTACATGTCGTTTGGCAAACTCTAATCTGGCCTTCCTGTTTTTGAGGCTCACAATGGTTTCCATCTTGTGGTGAACCCTCTGTATTCACTCTAGTGAAGTCTTCTCTTGATTGGTGACTTTGACACACATACACCTACCTCCTGGAGAGTGTTCTTGATCTGGCCAACTGTTGTGAAGGGTGTTTTCTTCACCAGGGAAAGAATTCTTCGGTCATCCACCACAGTTGTTTTCCGTGGTCTTCCGGGTCTTTTGGTGTTGCTGAGCTCACCGGTGCGTTCCTTCTTTTTAAGAATGTTCCAAACAGTTGTTTTGGCCACGCCTAATGTTTTTGCTATCTCTCTGATGGGTTTGTTTTGTTTTTTCAGCCTAATGATGGCTTCACTGATCGTGACAGCTCTTTGGATCTCATCTTGAGAGTTGACAGCAACAGATTCCAAATGCATATAACACACTTGAAATGAACTCTGGACCTTTTATCTGCTCATTGTAATTGGGATAATAAGGGAATAACACACACCTGGCCTTGGAACAGCTGAGAAGCCAATTGTCCCATTACTTTTGGTCCCTTAACAAGTGGGAGGCACATATGCAAACTGTTGTAATTCCTACACCGTTCACCTGATTTGGATGTAAATACACTCAAATTAAAGCTGACAGTCAGCAGGTAAAGCACATCTTGTTCGTTTCATTTCAAATCCATTGTGGTGGTGTATAGAGCCAAAAATGTTCGAATTGTGTCGATGTCCCAATATTTATGGACCTGACTGTATATGAGATAATTAATGACAAAAGAAAGCTACAGTGAGTGTCAAAATAATAGAATATATAATCAACTAATATGAAAATACTAACAGTATGGAAGGTACAAAATATTTTTTCTGTGATATAGTTAGCAGTAAATTGGTCACATATATAAATGAATGCATCAAACACCTCATATCAAACACATCATACCTTAGATTGTACGCCCCTTGAGGGTTAGGGACTGATGTGAATGTTCAATATATATATGTAAAGCGCTGCATAAATTGACGGCGCTATATAAGTACCTAAAATAAATATCATACAAAAAAAATATAAAATATGTGAGATAATTAATAACCAAAGAAAGCTACAGTGAGTGTCAAAATAATAGAATAGAATATATAATCAACTAATATAAATATACTAACAGTATGACAGGTACAAAAAATTATTTCTGTGAGATATTTAACAGTAAATTGGTCACAAAAAAAAAAAATACAGCAAAAATAAAAAAAAAAAATAAATATAAATAATATATATATTTTATATATACAGTGGGGATGGAAAGTTTGGGCACCCCAGCTAAAAATTTGTATTAATGTGCATAAAGAAGCCAAGGAAAGATGGAAAAATCTCCAAAAGGCATCAAATTACAGATTAGACATTCTTATAATATGTCAACAAAAGTTAGATTTTATTTCCATCATTTACACTTTCAAAATAACAGAAAACAAAAAAATGGCGTCTGCAAAAGTTTGGGCATCCTGCAGAGTTAATATCTTGTACTGCCCCCTTTGGCAAGTGTCACAGCTTGTAAACCCTTTTTGTAGCCAGCCAAGAGTCTTTCAGTTCTTGTTTGAGGTATCTTTGCCCATTCTTCCTTACAAAAGTCTTCCAGTTCTTTGAGATTTCTGGTCTGTCTGTCACGCACTGCTCTTTTAAGGTCTATCCATAGATTTTCAATTATGTTGAGGTCAGGAGATTGTGAAGGCCATGGCAAAACCTTCAGTTTACGCCTCTTGATGTAATCCCCCGTGGATTTCCAGGTGTGTTTAGGATCATTATCCATTTGTAGAAGCCATCCTCTCTTTAACTTCAGCTTTTTCACAGATGGCATCAAGTTACCATCCAAAATTTGCTGAAATTTTATTGAATCCATTTTTCCTTCTACTCGTGAGATGTTCCCTGTGCCAATGGCTGCAACACAACCCCAAAGCATGATTGATCCAACCCCATGCTTAACAGTTGGACAGAGGTTCTTTTCATTAAACTCTGTGCCCCTTCTTCTCCAAACGTACCTTTGCTCATTCCGGCCAAAAAGTTCAATTTTAACCTCATCGGTCAACAGAACTTGTTTCCAAAATGCATCAGGCTTGTCTATATGTTCATTTGCAAAGTTCAACCAATGATTTTTGTGGTGAGGACGTAGAAGAGGTTTTCTTCTGATGACTCTTCCATGAAGACCATATTTGTACAAGTATCTCTTTATAGTGGAATAGTGTACCACAACTCCAGTGTCTGCCAGATCTTTCTGAAGGGATCGTGCAGTCAAACGTGGGTTTTGAATTGTTTTTCTCACAATCCTGCGAGCTGTTCTGTCTGATATTTTTCTTGGTCTTCCAGATCTTGCTTTAACTTCCACTGTTCCTGATGACTGCCATTTCTTAATTACATTCCGAACAGAGGATATTGACATCTGAAAACGCTTTGCTATCTTCTTATAGCCTTCTCCAGCTTTGTGAGCGTCAACTATTTTCAGTTTCAGTTTTCTAGACAACTGCTTAGAAGAACCCATGGTGCTGATTGTTGGGGCAAGGTCAGATGAGTCTGGGGAATTAAAACCTTTGAGATTGACATCACCTGGTCTTCCCAGACGATGATTGAGAACAATCCATGACACTGGCAGGTCTCAGCTTTGCAAAGGGGACAGTGCATGCTATAAATTCTGCAGGGTGCCCAAACTTTTGCAGACGCCCATTTTTTTGTTTTCTGTTATTTTGAAAGTGTAAATGATGGAAATAAAATCTAACTTTTGTTGACATATAAGAATGTCTAATCTGTAATTTGATGCCTTTTGGAGATTTTTTCCATCTTTCCTTGGCTTCTTTATGCACATTAATACAAATTTTTAGCTGGGGTGCCCAAACTTTCGATCCCCACTGTATATATATATATGATAATTAATGACAAAAGAAAGCTACAGTGAGTGTCAAAATAATACAAAATATATTCAACTGATATAAAAAAATAGTAACAGTACAGCAGGTACAAAAAAATGCTGCACAAATCAAATAATTTCTATGAGATAACTAGTGGGTGAAGAAATCTTCTGTGAGTGCATGGTGTTCCAATATAAAAGAATGGAATATAAATAAAACTGATATGACTAATTAATAGTGAAAAAACAAAGAGTACAGCGGGTACAAAAATATTGCTACACAAAGAAAAATATTTTCCGTGAGATAATTAACATGCAAAGATTTAATAACATAGAATGTAAATAATTAACAGGGTGTGCAATGAGTATATTGACTCCCCCTGGTTGCTAGGTGGGAGCCGCTCAATAATATGCTGGTTCTGTAAAGGTGCAGAAGTTTAAAGTGGAAGTGAAATTGGAATGAAATGTTAGTAAAGACCTCTTTCACTGTTAAAGACACTCATTTTTATGAACGGCATCCATTCATATGTCGTTGTGTACAATTGCGATAGCTGCGATTGGCCACAGCTATCACATGGTACAGGTGTGGTCCTTTACCATGTGATCACTGTGTCCGATCACATAGATCACAGTCGTACACAATGAATGGCTATGAGTGAAAGCCATTGTATACAACCGACATGTGATCGCTATGATTGGTCACAGCGATCACATTTCATGTTTTGGTACAACAATCTGTCTTCCCCCCTATGTCTTGTGGATGTCATACGACGTCCACCCAATCACGGCAGATCACGTCAATTGTATACAATGGATGGCTTCCCGTCGTGCCATCCATTGTATACAATTATGTTGTAAGCTGTGACTGGTCAAGGCAGTCACATGATACAGACATATATAGACAGTATCTCCCAGAAGTGAGTCCACCCCTCACCTTTTTGTAAATATTTGATTCCATCTTTTCATGTGACAACACTGACAACTGACAACTCTTTATAAAGTGCACTTTAAAGGCATAAATACTGTACAGGGACATGATTAAAAATCTGCTCAAAAAACCCAAAAAGACTCTACCACGCTTGAAAAAAATGCTTGAAAAACGCTCAACTCAGTGTGAATGGAGCAGGGGCGGACTGACCATTTGGAAACTCGGGCACTGCCCGAGGGCCTGGGGTCAGTAGGGGGCCCCATGAGATGCCCCTGGTACCTTTTTCATAGGCTTTTTTGAGTTTTGGCAAGGACACAGGGGCCCCAAGATCTCCTATTGCCGGGGGGCCCCATGAGTTGTCAGTCCGCCCCTGGAATGGAGTTAAGTGAGTCAGTGAACAGCAAGTGGATTCAAGCCTCCTTGGAACAAACATAGATCTACTGTAGCTAAACAAAAAGCAAAACAATAAATTAATAAGTTATTTATACAGTAAATACATGTTTAACAATGCGACAGAATCGATGGACCGCTTGGTCTTTTTTCTGCCATCAGTCTATGTTTCTATGGGGGGGGGAAGGTTTTTTTTTTCATATACTCTACTGTTCTCTTTTCCACTTCAGAAATAAGACCAATAAAAAGTTATATATTGGTCAATAAAGTGTGTCCCTTTTGCTCTCTTAGAGAGTCGAGAGGTTTGAAGAGGCATATACATTATTCATGCGATACGGCCAGAAACGAAGAAAAGAAATACATTCGTGAAGAACAAAACATCTTTTGAAGGCCCCAGATGCTGGTCTCCTCACTCGAAAACCAAGTCAATAAAACCCATACATGCGGTATAAGTAGTATGCATGGTCACAGATTCCAGTACAAAAAGCAGAAGAAAGGTTCTGGGCGGGGGGATGGTAATGGCTCCTAGAGAAGCCTGAGATGAATCAAGGCTAGATATTTATACAGATGCATTAGGCAGCTGTGTACCGATGAAGATTACTGTGTTTATCATCTCCCCCGGTCTGCAGTGTAGAAGAAAGAAAGAAGTCTTTAACTCTCCATTATGTTGAGTATTTCAAACTTGACGTACGATATCGGCGTGAATCATTTCAGACCACATGCCGGCAAATAAAGATTTATACAACGGGGCTGCTTTATATAGGTAGCTACTTGCGTTTAAATTCCAGGTCTGACTACCTTCACCATCATCGTAGGTCGCCTTCTCAGGGTGGCAGATGAGACAGCGGTCATGTCGGGCAGAGGTGCAGATCAGTGTTCCTCAACCCTTTGTTCAGTCGCGGCACCTTTTCAAAATTTCCAAAATCTTGAGGCACCTCACTAAAATGAAACAGTGGTCAGGTCAAGCAGAGGTGGAGATCAGTGTTCCTCAACCCTTTGTTCAGTCGCAGCACCTTTTCAAAGTTTCCAAAATCTCGAGGCACCCCACTAAAATGAAACAGTGGTAAGGTCAGGCAGAGGTGGAGATCAGTGTTCCTCAACCCTTTGTTCAGTCGCGGCACCTTTTCAAAGTTTCCAAAATCTCGAGGCACCCCACTAAAATGAAACAGTGGTCAGGTCAGGCAGAGGTGGAGATCAGTGTTCCTCAACCCTTTGTTCAGTCGCGGCACCTTTTCAGAGTTTCCAAAATCTCGAGGCACCCCACTAAAATGAAACAGTGGTCAGGTCAGGGCAGAGGTGGAGATCAGTGTTCCTCAACTCTTTGTTCAGTCGTGGCACCTTTTCACAGCTTCCAAAATCTCGAGGCACCTCACTAAAATGAAACAGTGGTCAGATCAGGCAGAGGTGGAGATCAGTGTTCCTCAACCCTTTGTTTAGTCGCGGCACCTTTTCAAAATTTCCAAAATCTCGAGGCACCTCACTAAAATGAAACAGTGGTCAGGTCAGGCAGAGGTGGAGATCAATGTTCCTCAACCCTTTGTTCAGTCGCGGCACCTTTTCAAAGTTTCCAAATCTCGAGGCACCCCACTAAAATGAAACATTGGTCAGATCAGGCAGAGGTGGAGATCAATGTTCCTCAACCCTTTGTTCAGTCGTGGCACCTTTTTCAAAGTTTCCACTTCAAATCTCGAGGCACCCCACTAAAATGAAACAGTGGTCAGATCAGGCAGAGGTGGAGATCAGTGTTCCTCAACTCTTTGTTCAGTCGTGGCACCTTTTCAAAGTTTCCAAAATCTCGAGGCACCCCACTAAAATGAAACAGTGGTCAGGTCAGGCAGAGGTGGAGATCAGTGTTCCTCAACCCTTTGTTCAGTCGTGGCACCTTTTCAAGTTTCCAAAATCTCGAGGCACCTCACTAAAATGAAACAGTGGTCAGGTCAGGCAGAGGTGGAGATCAGTGTTCCTCAACCCTTTGTTCAGTCCACCTCACTAAAATGAAACAGTGGTCAGGTCAGCAGAGGTGGAGATCAATGTTCCCAACCCTTTTGGCACCTTTTCAAAGTTTCCAAAATCTCGAGGCACCCCACTAAAATGAAACAGTGGTCCGATCAGGCTGAAGTGGAGATCAGTGAAATCCTCAACCCTTTGTTCAGTCGCGGCACCTTTTCAAAGTTTCCAAAATCTCAAGGCACCCCACTAAAATGAAACAGTGGGCAGGTCAGGTCAGGCAGAGGTGGAGATCAGTGTTCCTCAACCCTTTGTTCAGTCGCGGCACCTTTTCACAGTTTGGTCAGGTCCAAAATCTCAAGGCACCCCACCAAAACTAAAATGAAACAGTGGTCAGGTCAGGCAGAGGTGGAGATCAGTGTTCCACAACCCTTTGTTCAGTCGTGGCATCTTTTCAAAGTTTCCAAAATCTCGAGGCACCCCACTAAAATGAAACAGTGGTCAGATCAGGCTGAGGTGGAGATCAGTGTTCCTCAACCCTTTGTTCAGTCGTGGCACCTTTTCAAAGTTTCCAAAATCTCGAGGCACCCCACTAAAATGAAACAGTGGTAAGGTCAGGCAGAGGTGGAGATCAATGTTCCTCAACCCTTTGTTCAGTCGCGGCACCTTTAGAAAGTTTCCAAAATCTCGAGGCACTTCACTAAAATGAAACAGTGGTCAGGTCAAGCAGAGGTGGAGATCAGTGCTCCACAACCCTTTGTTCAGTCGCGGCACCTTTTCAAAGTTTCCAAAATCTCGAGGCAGGCACCCACTAAAATGAAACAGTGGTCAGATCAGGCTGAAGTGGAGATCAGTGATCCTCAACCCTTTGTTCAGTCGCGGCACCTTTTCAAAGTTTCCAAAATCTCGAGGCACCCCACTAAAATGACACAGTGGGCAGGTCAGGTCAGGCAGAGGTGGAGATCAGTGTTCCTCAACACTTTGTTCAGTCGCGGCACCTTTTCACAGTTTCCAAAATCTCAAGGCACCCCACTAAAATGAAACAGTGGTCAGGTCAGGCAGAGGTGGAGATCAGTGCTCCTCAACCCTTTGTTCAGTCACGGCACCTTTTCAAAGTTTCCAAAATGTTGAGGCACCCCACTAAAATGAAACAGTGGTCAGATCAGGCTGAGGTGGAGATCAGTGTTCCTCAACCCTTTGTTCAGTCGCACAACCTTTTCACAGTTTCCAAAATCTCAAGGCACCCTTCTAAAATCAAACAGTGGTCAGGTCAGGCAGAGGTGGAGATCAGTGTTCCTCAACCCTTTGTTCAGTTGCGGCACCTTTTCAAAGTTTCTAAAATCTCGAGGCACCCCACTAAAATGAAAAAAAAAAAAGTAATTGTGAAGTATCATTGGGAAACCTGATCTTGGGACAATGCACACAACTGCCCGATCAGATCACATCAGAGGTCCCCCTTTACATCAGACTTCCCCCATCACATCACTGTCCCTCTATACAAGTCCCTCATCACATCAGGGTCCCGAAAATCCCACACTCCCCTATCACAGAGCTCCTCAGTCCCACAGTCCTCCAATCACAGAGCCCTTCGATCACTAAGTCCACCCATCACAAAGCCCCCCCAATCACACAGTCCCCTCTTCACATCAGAGTCCTACCTTTTGGCTTCAGCAGCATGACATTGGGTGGGAGGTGAAGGAGGTCTAGAGGAGGTGTACAACTCATGGCAACACATGATGCAAACTGGGGCCCATGCTTGAGGCACCCAATAGGAACCCAGATGGCACCTCTGGTTAAGAAAAACTGGTCTAGGCATGCAACAATTTTAGCTCTGCAGACAGAGAGTGAGAGGTGAAGGAGGTCTAGAGAAGGTGTACTTCTGTCTTCTCCTGAATGCTGGGGGTGGCCGTGTATACAGCTTTCACTGGATCATGCCGGTGAGCTGCTCGCTATCACCATAGCAATGAATAACATGGGCCCTCCTACACCATGGAAACGGATTATGCTAAACCATGGCAAACTGGGGCCCATGCTTGGGACACCCAAGAGGAACTTAGATGGCACCCCTGGTTAAGAAACACTGGTCTAGGCAGGCAACAATTTTAGCTGTGCAGACAGAAGGTGGGAGGTGCAGGAGGTCTGAAGGTGTACTTCTGTCTTCTCCTGAATGCTGGGGGTGGCTCTGCCCTGGATCAGAGTCATGAATTGCCATGGTGCAGCCGAGCTGGTCACTATCACCATAGCAATGAATGACACGGGTCCTCTGCACCAACTGGGGCCCATGCTTGAGGCACCCAAGAGGAACCCAGATGGCACCCCTGGTTAAGAAACACATGTCTAGGCAGGCAACAATTTTAGCTCTGCAGACAGACTATTGGAAGTCCTGGCTGGAAATCTGAGGTAACCACTTGGAAGTCCAGGCTGCGAATCTGAGAGTACCATTGGAAGTCCTGGCTGGGAATCTGGAGAGTACCATTGAAAGTCCTGGTTGGGAATCTGAGAGTACCATTGAAGGTCCTGGCTGGGAATCTGAGAGTACCATTGAAAGTCCTGGCTGGGAATCTGAGAGTACCATTGAAAGTCCTGGCTGGGAATCTGAGAGACCATTGAAAGTCCTGGCTGAGAATCTGAGAGTACCATTGAAAGTCCTGGCTGGGAATCTGAGAGTAACCATTGAAAGTCCTGGCTGAGAATCTGAGAGAACCATTGGAAGTCCTGGCAGGGAATCTGAGAGAACCATTGGAAGTCCTGGCAGGGAATCTGAGAGTACTGCAACATACAGCTTCCCCTCCAGTAAGCCCTCGGAATGACAATGAGCAGCAAAATAGTAACATCACCAAATCACACTCCAAATCTGTTGAGAATAGCAGTTATCAGATGCATTAGAATGGGCCGGGTGATCTCACCCTGGCGTTTTGTTTTTAGAAGACTGGTGGTTAGAGATGTGCAGGACAAAAAAATGTGATTTGTTTCAAATTCATTGATTAAAGTGGTTGTAAAGGCTCAAGGATTTTTTAACCTTCATGCATTCTATGCATGAAGGTAAAAAACTTGTGTGCTGCTCCCCCCACAGCCTCCCCAATACTCACCTGAGCCCCATCTCAATCTAGTGATGTGCACTGGAGCCTCGGCTGTCCTAGGCCCTCATTCTCCTCATTGGCTGAGAAAGCAGCTGGAGCCATTGGCTCCCACTGCTGTCAATCACAGCCAGTGAGCCAATGAGGAGAAAGCAGAGTCGGGGCCAAGCAGTGGCTCTATGTGTCTTATGGACATATAGAGCAGGGCTCAGGAGTGAGCATTGCACCAGTGCCCCCATAGTAAATCTGAAGCATGCTATTGGGGGCACTGGTCAAGGGGGGGGCCAGGAGTGCTAGTGGGGGACCCGAGAAGAGGAGGATCTGGGCTGCTCTGTGCAAAACCATTACAGAGCAGATAAATATGACATGTTTATTCCCCCCCCCCATCCTTTCCATCACTAGGGAATCAACAACACCACCATCAATCCCGCCCAGCAAGCCAAGGTCCTTGGCGTCATTCTGGACTCAAACCTTTCCTTCCAACCTCATGTCAAATCACTCACAAATACATGCAGGCTCCACCTTCGTAACATCGCCAAAATACGCTCCTTCCTTACCCCAGACACCACTAAACTACTAGTACACTCCCTGATTATCTCACGCCTTGACTACTGCAACTCCCTCCTCATCGGCCTACCCCAGTGCAAACTCTCCCCGCTTCAGACCATCCTGAACTCAGCTGCCAGACTCATCCACCTCACCAGCCGCTCCACCTCTGCCACCCCCCTCTGCCTCTCCCTCCACTGGCTCCCCATTGCCCAACGCATTAAATTCAAACTGCTCACTCTGACCTATAAAGCCATTCACAACACTGCCCCTAACTACCTCACCGACCTGATTCCCAGGGAAGTACCACCCTACCCGTACCCTTCGCTCTTCACAGGACCTCCTTCTAAGTCTTGCTCCCTGGTCTCCAGGGAATCCCACGCACGACTGCAAGACTTCTCCAGGTCCTCCCCCATCCTCTGGAACTCACTACCCCAATCCATCAGACTGTCACCTTCCCTCCTCACCTTCAGGCGCTCCCTGAAAACCCACCTCTTCAGGGAAGCCTACCCCACCCTCACCTAACAGCCGCTGCCCTTCCCTCCTCCTACCACTTGGCTCCATCCCCCACAGCCATTTCCTCCTGTACCTCTACCCCCTCCCTCCTAGATTGTAAGCTCGAAAGAGTAGGGCCCTCTTACCCCTTGTGTGCTGTTTGATGTTACTGTACTGTTTCATGTATTGTCCCCCCCTCTATTGTACAGCGCTGAGCAAACCCTTTGGCGCTATATAAACTCGATAAATAAATAAAATAAATAAATAAATGTTTGTTAATAAAAAAAAAAAAATCATTTTAAGAAAATCATTTTGTTTCGACACATTTGTTATGTTAGAATGATTTATTTTTCAAAATTATTTTTGTATATTCAGATTCATTTCTTCGTTGTTCCGAATCGATTTGTATTTTTAGAAGTTATTTCGGAAGACTGGTTATATTTGTTTTAATCTGTTAATTTTGAGAGAATACTTACGCACTCTGAGTCATCCCTGCTAGTCCAACCCTCAAGAGAAATGGAATGAGCTGATTGGACGACATTGACTGGAGCTGCGTGTATCCAAATGTACCGAATGGAACAAAATTAATTTTGGACTATTTTGTTATGTTATGATTCAGATATTTTGATGGATCCACCTCAGGGGCGGGCTGACAACTCATGGGGCCCCCGGGCAATAGGGGATCATGGGGCCCTGTGTCCTTACTCAAACTCAAAAAAGCCTATGAAAAAGGTACCAGGGGCATCTCATGGGGCCCCCTACTGACCCAGGGCCCTCAGGCAGTGCCCGATTTTCCAAATGGTCAGTCCACCCCTGATCCACCTCCATCCAAGCCAAACACACTAAGTAGGAATCATCTTATTTCACTTCTATTCCTTCCTGGATTTATTGTATTATGTTTCCATTTCATATGTAGTGCACTGTTTTGTTTTGTTTTTTTTTGCTGCCTCTAGGTCACTTTGGAAAGCCAAAAAGCCTTATAAACAGACTGTGATGTTTGAGATTTTGCAATAATCTAAACTTTCCTGTTTCTGATTTTGTGGTGGTTGGAAGCGCCCAGTATTCATTGACGATAATTCCCAACGTTCTGGAAAATCAACTTATGGACGAGCCTGAGCCTCGTCTCTTCTATGTGGAAGATTGAAGGAAAATAGTGCCGTCAATGTCAATGTTTTGTAGGGTAACAATTTAAGCAGGTTAGAGTGGTTTTTTTTTTTGCTGCCTCTAGGTCACTTTGGAAAGCCAAAAAGCCTTATAAACAGAATGTGATGTTTGAGATTTTGTAATAATCTGAACTTTTCTGTTTCTGATTTTGTGGTGGTTGGAAGCGCCCAGTATTCATTGACGATAATTCCCAACGTTCTGGAAAATCAACTTATGAATGAGCCTGAGCCTTGTCTCTTCTATGTGGAAGATTGAAGACTGTTTCTGATTTTGTGGTGGTTGGAAGCGCCCAGTATTCATTGATGATAATTCCCAATGTTCTGGAAAATCAATTTATGAACGAGCCTGAGCCTCGTCTCTTCTATGTGGAAGATTGAAGGAAAATAGTGCCGTCAATGTCTTGTATGTGACAATTTCAGCAGGTTACAGTGGGTTTTTTTTTGCTGCCTCTAGGTCACTTTGGAAAGCCAAAAAGCCTTATAATCTGAACTTTTCTGTTTCTGATTTTGTGGTGGTTGGAAGCGCCCAGTATTCATTGACGATAATTCCCAACGTTCTGGAAAATCAACTTATGAACGAGCCTGAGCCTCCTCTCTTCTATGTGGAAGATTGAAGGAAAATAGTGCCGTCAATGTCTTATAGGGTAACAATTTCAGCAGGACACAGTGTTTTTTTTTTTTTGCTGCCTCTAGGTCACTTTGGAAATCCAAAAAGCCTTATAACGAGACTGTGATGTTTGAGATTTTGCAATAATCTGAAGTTTCCTGTTTCTGATTTTGTGGTGGTTGGAAGCGCCCAGTATTCATTGACGATAATTCCCAACGTTCTGGAAAATCAACTTATGATGAACGAGCCTGAGCCTCGTCTCTTCTATGTAGAAGATTGAAGGAAAATAGTGCCGTCAATCTGTAGGGTAACAATTTCAGCAGGTTACAGTGTTTTTTTTTTTTGCTGCCTCTAGGTCACTTTGGAAAGCCAAAAAGCCTTATAACGAGACTGTGATGTTTGAGATTTTACAATAATCTGAACTTTCCTGTTTCTGATTTTGTGGTGGTTGGAAGCGACCATTATTCATTGACGATAATTCCCAATGTTCTGGAAAATCAATTTATGAACGAGCCTGAGCCTCGTCACTTCTATGTAGAAGATTGAAGGAAAATAGTGCCGTCAATGTCTTGTCGGGTAACAATTTCAGCAGGTTACAGTGGGGTTTTTTTTTGCTGCCTCTAGGTCACTTTGGAAAGCCAAAAAGCCTTATAATCTGAAATTTCCTGTTTCTGATTTTGTGGTGGTTGGAAGCGCCCAGTATTCATTGACGATAATTCCCAACGTTCTGGAAAATCAACTTATGAATGAGCCTGAGCCTCGTCTCTTCTATGTGGAAGATTGAAGGAAAATAGTGCCGTCAATGTCTTGTAAGGTAACAATTTCAGCAGGTTACAGTGTTTTTTTTGCTGCCTCTAGGTCACTTTGGAAAGCCAAAAAGCCTTATAATCTGAACTTTTCTGTTTCTGATTTTGTGGTGGTTGGAAGCGCCCAGTATTCATTGACGATAATTCCCAACGTTCTGGAAAATCAACTTATGAACGAGCCTGAGCCTCGTCTATTCTATGTAGAATATTGAAGTAAAATAGTGCCATCAATGTAAAGGTCAATGCCTTGTAGGGTAACAATTTCAGCAGGTTAGAGTGTGGTTTTTTTTTTTTTTTTGCTGCCCCTAGGTCACTTTGGAAAGCCAAAAAGCCTTATAATCTGGAATTTCTTGTTTCTGATTTTGTTTTGGTTGGAAGCGCCCAGTATTCATTGACGATAATTCCCGTCTGGAAAATCAACTTATGAACGAGCCTGAGCCTTGTCTCTTCAATGTAGAAGTTTGAAGGAAAATAGTGCCGTCAATGTCTTGTAGGGTAACAATTTCAGCAGGTTACAGTGTTTTTTTTTTGCTGCCTCTAGGTCACATTGGAAAGCCAAAAAGCCTTATAAAGAGACTGTGATGTTTGAGATTTTGTAATAATCTGAACTTTTCTGTTTCTGATTTTGTGGTGGTTGGAAGTGCCCAGTATTCATTGATGATAATTCCCAACGTTCTGGAAAATCAACTTATGAACGAGCCTGAGCCTTGTCTCTTCTATGTAGAAGATTGAAGGAAAATAGTGCCATCAATGTCTTGTCGGGTAACAATTTCAGCAGGTTACAGTGGGGTTTTTTTTCTGCCTCTAGGTCACGTTGGAAAGCCAAAAAGCCTTATAATCTGAACTTTCCTGTTTCTGATTTTGTGGTGGTTGGAAGCGCCCAGTATTCATTGACAATAATTCCCAACGTTCTGAAAATCAACTTATGAACGAGCCTGAGCCTCGTCTCTTCTATGTGGAAGACGGAAGGAAAATAGTGCCATCAATGTCTTGTAGGGTAACAATTTCAGCAGGTCACGGTGCTCAGGAGATATCATACCACACCGCTGACACAGATTCTTTTCGATGGGTAGACTGACTCTGGATCCACTCAAGCCAAGTGTTTACCTTTTCCTTCGGGTAAATAACGTTATTATGTATGTTAATTAACCTTCCTTATGCATGTTCCAGTTCTTTGCTTTCAACAAGATACTAAATGCATCCATCTCGAGAGATTGCTCTTATTTGTCTTACAAGAGCTTGATGGAGCTTCTGCAATTCATCGCTTGATTTCCCAGATAAATGGATATCTATATGAGCCGGGCTATACTTAATAAGGCATTTAGGCCTCAGCTCAGAGCAGACATAGAGGATGCCGAAGAAGAAAAATACATTGACAGCTGTTTACATTTTTATTTGCACAACACCAGATTTTTTTCATTTAGTGAATTCAGTAACAGAACTCTTGGAGGACGGGGCTTTGGTGCTGCTTAGAGAAGGCACAACATTATCGGGAGGATAAATCTGAACTCCAAGGAAACAGTTAAACACAGAATAGAAATGCATATATTTGAAATATGGTTTGCTTGCCAAAGGCTTGCTATTTCTGTCTGGCATGTCCTGTGATCCTCACAAGCTTGCCAAACTGCTCTACAGCTCAGCCAGAATTTCTCAACCTTTTTGTTGGCATGGCACCCATTAGAAATATATAAAATCTCAAGGCATGCCAGTTTAAAATGTAAAAAAAAAAATAAACTTTACTTGTCAATGGGAAATCTGAGCTTAGGTTTATTCACACAACCACCATGATCAAATGAACTTCACATCAGAGGTCCCCCATCACATCAGAAGCCCCCTTCACATCACAGTTCCACCATGACACCAGAAGTCCCACAATCATATCAGATGCCCTCCATCACATCAGTAGTCCTCTTATTACATTAAAGATCCACCATCACATTAGAAACCCACCATAACATCACAGATGTCTTCATCATATCAGGGTCCCCCATCACATCAGAAGCCCCCTACAGATCACAGTTCCACCATCACATCAGAAGTCCCACTATCACATCATGGGTCCGCCCATCACATCAGATGCCCTCCATCACATCAGTAGTCTTCTTATAACCAGGGGCGGACTGACCATTTGGAAACTCGGGCACTGCCCAATCTCCCAGGGTCAGTAGGGGGCCTCATGAGATGCCCCTGGTACCTTTTTCATAGGCTTTTTTGAGTTTGGGCAAGGACACAGGGGCCCCATGATCCCCTATTGCCTGGGGGCCCCATGAGTTGTCAGTCCATCCCTGCTTATCACATTAAAGGTCCCCCATCACAACAGAAGCCCCCTTCACATCACAGTTCCACCATGACACCAGAAGTTCCACTATTACATCATGGGTCTGCAAATCACATCAGATGCCCTCCATCACATCAGTAGTCCTCCTATCCCAGTAAAGTTCCCCCATAATATCAGAAGTCCCACAATCACATCAGATGGCCTCCACCACATCAGTAGTCTTCTTATCACATTAAAGATCCCCCATCACATCAGAATCCCACCATCACATCAGAGGTCCCCTCATCATATCAGGGTCCCCCATCACATCAGAAGCCCCCTTCACATCACAGTTCCACTATGACACCAGAAGCCCAACTATCACATCATGGATCTGCCCATCACATCAGATGCCCTCCATCACATCAGTAGTCTTCTTATCACATTAAAGGTCCCCCATAACATCAGAATCCCACCATCACATCAGAGGTCCCCCATCACATCAGAAGCCCCCTTCACATCACAGTTCTACCATGACACCAGAAGTCCCACTATCACATCATGGATCCGCCCATCACAGCAGATGCCCTCCATCACATCAGTAGTCCTTCTATCCCATTAAAGTTCCCCCAACACATCAGAAACCAACTATTACATCATAGGTCCCCCCCATCATATCAGAAGTCCCAAAATCACATCAGAGATTCCGTCATCATATCGGGGTCCCCTTCACATCAGAAGCCCCCTACACATCACAGTTCCACCATCACATCAGATGTCCAACTATCACATCATGGGTCCGCCCATCACATCAGATGCCCTCCATCACATCAGAAGCCCCCCTTCACATCACAGTTCCACCATGACACCAGAAGTCCCACAATCACATCAGAGATCCCCTCACCATATCAGGGTCCCCTTCACATCAGAAGCCCCCTACACATCACAGTTCCACCATCACATCAGAAGTCCCCCCATCACATCAGATGCCCTCCATTGCATCAGTAGTTCTCTTATCCCATTAAAGTTCACCCATCACATCAGAAACCAACTATCACATCTTAGGTCTCCCCATCATATCAGAAGTCCCACAATCACATCAGATGACCCACCCACCATAACATCATAGGTCCCCTCACCATATCAAAGTCCCCCATCACATCAGAAGCCCCGTACACATCAAAGGTCCTCCATCACATAAGAAGCCCTTCTTCACATCACAGTCCCACCATCACATCAGAAGTCCCCCCATCACATCAGATGCCCTCCATTGCATCAGTAGTCCTCTTATCACAATAAAAGTCCCCCCTCCTTCACATCAGAAGTCCCATAATCCCATCAGAAGTCCCACCATAACATCAATGGTCCTCTCATCATATCAGAGTCCCCCATCACATCAGAAGCCCCCTACACATCAGAAGTTGCCCATCACATCAGAAGCCCCCTACACATCAGAGGTTGCCCATCACATTAGAAGTCCCGCTACACATCAGAGGTCCCTAATCACATCAGAAGTCCCCCTACACATCAGAGGTCCCCAATCACATCAGAAGCCACCCTACACATCAGAGATCCCCAATCACATTGAAGGCCCTCCATCAACACAATGTACCCCCGTCACACCAGAGTTTACCTCATCACTTCAGAGGTCCCCCTGTACTCAAGCGCCCCGATCACTTCAGACTTCCCCCATCTTATCAGAGATCCCCTGTACATGAGGGCCCCGATCACTTCAGAGTGCCTCCATGGCAAAGATCCTCCATCACATCAGAGTCCCCATCACCACAACGTCCACCCTGGATCACAGAGTCCTCTCATCTATCTCTGATCCAGAGCAAACTGGACTTCATTCTCGCAGCGCCCTGGTTGAGCAACACAGAGTTAAGCAATACAGCCTGGTCCAGTTCCCACCCCCAGCCTGTGACTGGAAAAGGAAGGAGCAGCAGCACACTGATGAAGTCATTCCTCTTTCCTACAGTAGGCATTGTGCAAACCAATAGAACGTGAAAATCTCAGAGCATGGAGCCTCCTCATCTACATGTCAGTGTAGCTGTGCTGAAGACGACATGGGAATCTCCAGATGGATGAACATACTTATGCTAATTCTAGATGGTTTTAAAAGTTGTTTTAATGAACTTGTCACAGGATTAAATATTGGTAGGTATATATATATACAGCGGGGATCGAAAGTTTGGGCACCCCAGCTAAAAATTTGTATTAATGTGCATAAAGAAGCCAAGGAAAGATGGAAAAATCTCCAAAAGGCATCAAATACCAGATTAGACATTCTTATAATATGTCAACAAAAGTTAGATTTTATTTCCATCATTTACACTTTCAAAATAACAGAAAACAAAAAAAAATGGCGTCTGCAAAAGTTTGGGCACCCTGCAGAATTTATAGCATGCACTGCCCCCTTTGCCAAGCTGAGACCTGCCAGTGTCATGGATTGTTCTCAATCATCGTCTGGGAAGACCAGGTGATGTCAATCTCAAAGGTTTTAAATGCCCAGACTCATCTGACCTTGCCCCAACAATCAGCACCATGGGTTCTTCTAAGCAGTTGTCTAGAAAACTGAAACTGAAAATAGTTGACGCTCACAAAGCTGGAGAAGGCTATAAGAAGATAGCAAAGCGTTTTCAGATGTCAATATCCTCTGTTCGGAATGTCATTAAGAAATGGCAGTCATCAGGAACAGTGGAAGTTAAAGCAAGATCTGGAAGACCAAGAAAAATATCAGACAGAACAGCTCGCAGGATTGTGAGAAAAACAATTCAAAACCCACGTTTGACTGCATGATCCCTCCAGAAAGATCTGGCAGACACTGGAGTTGTGGTCACTATTCCACTATAAAGAGATACTTGTACAAATATGGTCTTCATGGAAGAGTCATCAGAAGAAAACCTCTTCTACGTCCTCACCACAAAAAAATCATCGTTTGAACTTTGCAAATGAACATATAGACAAGCCTGATGCATTTTGGAAACAAGTTCTGTGGACCGATGAGGTTAAAATTGAACTTTTTGGCCGAAATGAGCAAAGGTACGTTTGGAGAAGAAGGGGCACAGAATTGAATGAAAAGAACCTCTGTCCAATTGTTAAGCATGGGGTTGGATCAATCATGCTTTGGGGTTGTGTTGCAGCCAGTGGCACAGAGAACATCTCACGAGTAGAAGGAAAAATGGATTCCATAAAATTTCAGCAAATTTTGGGTGGTAACTTGATGCCATCTGTGAAAAAGCTGAAGTTAAAGAGAGGATGGCTTCTACAAATGGATAATGATCCTAAACACACCTCGAAATCCAAGGGGGATTACATCAAGAGGCGTAAACTGAAGGTTTTGCCATGGCCTTCACAATCTCCTGACCTCAACATCATTGAAAATCTATGGATAGACCTTAAAAGAGCCGTGCGTGACAGACAGCCCAGAAATCTCAAAGAACTGGAAGACTTTTGTAAGGAAGAATGGGCAAAGATACCTCAAACAAGAACTGAAAGACTCTTGGCTGGCTACAAAAAGCGTTTACAAGCTGTGATACTTGCCAAAGGGGGCAGTACAAGATATTAACTCTGCAGGGTGCCCAAACTTTTGCAGACGCCATTTTTTTGTTTTCTGTTATTTTGAAAGTGTAAATGATGGAAATAAAATTTAACTTTTGTTGACATATTATAAGAATGTCTAATCTGTAATTTGATGCCTTTTGGAGATTTCTCCATCTTTCCTTGGCTTCTTTATGCACGTTAATACAAATTTGTAGCTGCGGTGCCCAAACTTTCGATCCCCACTGTATATATATGTAAAGCATCCCAATTCAGACACCATATTATAGTGATTCTCAACCTCAGGTACCCCCAACAGGGGTACTTGAGAACTGATGTTGGGTTGAGGTTAGCCCATAAAAAAATGCATGGGTCCTGCTATACGGGAAGACAGGAAATGGCACATCCTGGGTCCAGCAGGACTGTCCCAGAATTTGAACAAAATCTCAGGATCCTGGGGGAACAGAGCTCAGTAATGGAAATGCTTGTTCCAACGCTAGCCAACAGATCTATACCAGAACTATCAGGCAGGGTGATCTCTCAGCTTAACCCTCATTGGAAAAAAAAGGTAGGGTGCAAGTCCCAGACCAGGTCATTTTCCACTGGGCACCAATGCTGAGGTGTACTTTTTACATCTACATGTGAGTGTAGCTGTGCTGAAGACTACATGGGTATGATCTCAAGATGGATGAAAATACTAATGCTAATTCTAGATGGTTTTAAAAGATGTTTTAATGAACCTGTCACAGGAAAGGAAATCCTGGAAATATGACAAGTACAACAGAGAATCGTGAGTACAACGGAGAATCGTGAGTACAAATGAGAATCGTGAGTACAACGGAGAATCATCAGTACAATGGAGAATCGTGAGTACAATGGAGAATTGTGAGTACAACGGAGAATCATCAGTACAATGGAGAATCATCAGTACAATGGAGAATCGTGAGTACAACGGAGAATCGTGAGTACAATGGAGAACCGTGAGTACAATGGAGAATCGTGAGTACAATGGAGAACCGTGAGTACAATGGAGAATCATGAGTACAATGGAGAATCATGTGTACAACGGAGAATCGTGAGTACAACGGAGAATCGTGAGTACAACGGAGAATCATGTGTACAACGGAGAATCGTGAGTACAACGGAGAATCGTGAGTACAACGGAGAATCGTGAGTACAACGGAGAATCATCATGAGTACAACGGAGAATCGTGAGTACAACGGAGAATCGTGAGTACAACGGAGAAATCATGAGTACAACGGAGAATCGTGAGTACAATGGAGAATCGTGAGTACAATGGAGAATCGTGAGTACAACGGAGAATCGTGAGTACAACGGAGAATCGTGAGTACAACGGAGAATCGTGAGTACAATGGAGAATCGTGAGTACAATGGAGAATCGCGAGTACAACGGAGAATCATGAGTACAATTGAGAATCATGAGTACAACAGAGAATCGTGAGTACAATTGAGAATCGTGAGTACAACTTAGAATTGTGACTACAACTGAGAATTGTGAGTACAACGGAGAATCGTGAGTACAACGGAGAATCGTGAGTACAACGGAGAATCGTGAGTACAACGGAGAATCGTGAGTACAACGGAGAATCGTGAGTACAACGAAGAATCGTGAGTACAACGGAGAATCGTGAGTACAACGGAGAATCGTGAGTACAACGGAGAATCGTGAGTACAATGGAGAATCGCGAGAGTACAACGGAGAATCATGAGTAAAATTGAGAATCATGAGTACAACAGAGAATCGTGAGTACAATTGAGAATCGTGAGTACAACTTAGAATTGTGACTACAACTGAGAATTGTGAGTACAACTGAGAATCGTGAGTACAACGGAGAATCGTGAGTACAACGGAGAATCATGAGTACAATGGAGAATCGTGAGTACAACGGAGAATCGTGAGTACAACGGAGAATCATGAGTACAACGGAGAATCATGAGTACAACAGAGAATCGTGAGTACAACGGAGAATCGTGAGTATAACGGAGAATCGTGAGTACAACGGAGAATCGTGAGTACAATGGAGAATCGTGAGTACAACGGAGAATCGTGAGTACAACGGAGAATCGTGAGTACAACGGAGAATCGTGAGTACAACGGAGAATCGTGAGTACAAAGGAGAATCCTGAGTACAACAGAGAATCATTGTGGCTTGCATGGTACTGGGTTAAGCAGTAATCACCTAAATGATTGAGGAGGTGAAGTGCATCAATGTTGCCCAGACATTGTCAAATTTAACATATTTATCTTTGTAGAGATACGCCCACTTCTCAGCATCCATAGAATGGTCAACTCTGGTAATCTAATCCTTAATTAACCAGTGATGTTTGGGTGGCATACAGCCGATCCTGTGCCGCCATCTTGGTTGAGCTGGCTGCCTCCCCTGGCCTGACCTCTGGCCTGTCCACTGGCCGCTCTGTGGACCCAGTCCTGCAGCCTTCTATCCCAGGAGGCTGCAGGACCAGGTACATGCCATTCTGGCTTAGGCTGGGATGGTGCCGGGGGCAGAAATAACTCCCAAAATATAGGGAAAAATTCCGCTTGGGAAGAAAGGGAATCTTAAAACAGAATTGACTCCTTTTTTTAGGGGGTAAGTTCTACTTAGGTGCAGGGGCGGACTGAAAACTCATGGGGCCCCTGGGCAATAGGCGATCATGGGGCCCCTGTGTCCTTGCCCAAACTCAAAAAAGCCTATGAAAAAGGTACCAGGGGCATCTCATGGGTCCCCCTACTGACCCCGGGCCCTCGGGCAGTGCCCGAGTTTCCAAATAGTCAGTCCGCCCCTGCTTAGGTGAGAACTCAAATTCTATGTAATTGTCATGTTTATTACTCCTTAAGGCTCCGTTCACACCAATGCGTTTTGCAGAAATGCACTACAGTCCATTTGACATGGTTTCCTGTGGAACACGTTCACATCTATGCTTTTTGGAAAGAGTCGGGGACCTTTGCAAAAGCAAAAAGCAGCGCACAGAGTTCAATGGAGAAGCTGCTGAAATGCATGCTAGTGCATTATTGCCTTGTTTTTGCTGCTGCATTTGCATTTGCATTCTGCAATGAAAAAAGAGCTGAACAAAACACTGCAAAAAGGGCGTGTAGAAAAAAGCAAAAAAAAAAAAAAAAACTGAAAAAAGCACTGGAAAAGGCATCAAACACAAAATGCCTATGTATGAACCAAACCTCAATCAGCATCTTGCGCACTTCTAATTTCATGCTGTGATCCTGTTCCGTGTTTTGTGACTCTCTGGTATTTATACGGCATATATATATATAGATGAGGCTGCGTTGGAAGACTGGAAGGGTTGTTGGTTGAATTGAATAAAATGACAGAAGAGAGTGAAGTCGGGGCACATAGCTGGTAATTAACTGGAAGTAGTCATTTCATGTGGCCCCCCGATGTTGCTGCCCTCACCTCGCTGCAGATGTACCTTCTTCACCCCTTGTAATCCGCATGTCCATGTCTACGTGATTGTACATAATTACCTGTGCCTGGAATTACAATTCTCTGTGGAGTTACATTGTATCATTATAGTCAGACTTGCTGCACTTAAATTACACGGGAACCAATCACTAGCTCCCAGTGGCGTCCGGGGGGTTATGTGCCGCACCGGTTGACACCTACTATGCGGGGTGACACCGGACCCGCTCCACAAATAGGTAAGTTGTAAGAAACCCGACGATCCCCGCAGGATGGTTCAGATCTGAGGATTGAGCGTAATGGATCAGACTCCGATCCATTATTCTCCCCAATCTGCAGATCCGATCCATCCTGCGGGGATCGTCGGCTTGCAACCTATTTGGGGTGACACCGGATCCGCTCCACGAAAAGGTAAGTTGTAAAGGAAGCCGACGATCCCCGCAGGATGGATCGGAACTGCAGATTGGGGAGCATAATGGATCGGACTCCTATCCATTATACTCAATCTGCAGATCTGAACCATCCTGCGGGGATCATCGGGTTTCTTACAACTTACCTTTTCGTGGAGAGGGTCCGGTATCACCCCGTATAGGTTGCATGCCGACGATCCCCCCCGGAATGAATCGGATCTGCCGATTGTCGAGAATAATCGTAGTCTGATCCATTATGCTCAATCCGCAAATCCAATCCATCCTGCGGGGATCGTCGGGTTTCTTTACAACTTACCTTTTCGTGGAGCGGGTCCGGTGTCACCCTCGCAGGATGGATCGGATCTGCAGACTGGGGAGCATAATGGATCGGACTCCGATCCATTATGTTCAATCCGCAAATCCAATCCATCCTGTGGGGATCGTCGGCACCACAAAAAGGTAAGTTGTAAAGCAAGCCGACAATCCCCGCAGGATGGATCGGATCTGTGGATTGGGGAGCATAATGGATTGAAGTCCAATCCATTATGCTCAATCCGCAGATCCGATCTATCCTGCGGGGATCGTCGGCATGCAACCTATACGGGGTGACACCAGACCCGCTCCACAAAAAGGTAAGTTGTAAAGCAAGCCGACGATCCCCGCAGGATGGATCAGATCTGCGGATTGGGGAGCATAATGGATCGGAGTCCCATCCATTATGCTCAATTCGCAAACAATCCATCCTGCGGGGATCGTCGGCATGCAACCTATACGGGGTGACACCGGACCCGCGCCACAAAAAGGTAAGTTGTAAAGCAAGCTGACGATCCCCACAGGCTGGATCAGATCTGCGGATTGGGGAGCATAATGGATCGGAGTCCATATTGAATACGGCCAAAATTGTAGCATTTCAAATATATGGCAATATATCTGGGAAGAATATTTTTTAAATATATTTTTCTTCCATGTGGGTCTGTTCTGTATCCTGCCAAACGATTGACGGGTGCCGGTGGATATCCATTCACTGGCAGTCTGTTTGGCTTCTGCTGTGAGTGTTCCCAGCAGAAACAATCCACCGGCGGCATGCACGTGCCCTCCTATGGCATAAGTGCAAAATCACGTATATATATATATATACATGTGATTTTGCACAGGAAGGCCGCCCTGTAGCAGTAAAACTGGTTAAACTGGCGTGCCTTGAGATTTTACATACTTCCAACGGGTGCCGCTTCTTAGAAAAAAGGTTGAGAAACTCTGGCTTAGCTGTAAAGCAGTTTGGCAAGCTTGTGTAGATCACAAGACATGCCAGACAGAAATAGAAATCCTTTGGCAAGCAAACCATTTCAAATAAATGCATCTTTCTTCTGTGGGTAGAACTGTTTCCCTGGAGTTCAGATTTAACCTCCCGATTGTTGTGCCTTCTCTAAGCAGCACCAAAAGCCCCGTCCTGGATCTTCTAAAAATATCTAGTGGTGTGCAAACATAAATTCAAAGAGCTGTCAATGTATCTTTCTACCGCAGCATCCTCTATGTCTGGTGTGAGCAGACGCATAACCCGTATGGAAGAAAAATATATTTGAAATATAATTTTAAAAATATTCTTCTCAAATATATTGCCATATATTTGAAAGACTACAATTTTGGCCATATTCAATATATTTCGAAATATATATATATATATATACAGTGGGGATGGAAAGTTTGGGCACCCCAGCTAAAAATTTGTATTACTGTGCATAAAGAAGCCAAGGAAAGATGGAAAAATCTCCAAAAGGCATCAAATTACAGATTAGACATTCTTATAATATGTCAACAAAAGTTAGATTTTATTTCCATCATTTACACTTTCAAAATGGCGTCTGCAAAAGTTTGGGCCCCCTGCAGAGTTAATATCTTGTACTGCCCCCTTTGGCAAGTATCACAGCTTGTAAACGCTTTTTGTAGCCAGCCAAGAGTCTTTCAATTCTTCTTTGAGGTATCTTTGCCCATTCTTCCTTACAAAAGTCTTCCAGTTCTTTGAGATTTCTGGGCTGTCTGTCACGCACTGCTCTTTTAAGGTCTATCCATAGATTTTCAATTATGTTGAGGTCAGGAGATTGTGAAGGCCATGGTAAAACCTTCAGTTTACGCCTCTTGATGTAATCCCCCGTGGATTTCGAGGTGTGTTTAGAATCATTATCCATTTGTAGAAGCCATCCTCTCTTTAACTTCAGCTTTTTCACAGATGGCATCAAGTTACCATCCAAAATTTGCTGAAATTTGATTGAATCCATTTTTCCTTCTACTCGTGAGATGTTCCCTGTGCCACTGGCTGCAACACAACCCCAAAGCATGATCGATCCAACCCCATGCTTCACAGTTGGACAGAGGTTCTTTTCATTAAATTATGTGCCCCTTCTTCTCCAAACGTACCTTTGCTCATTCCAGCCAAAAAGTTCAATTTTAACCTCATTGGTCCACAGAACTTGTTTCCAAAATGCATCAGGCTTGTCTATATGTTCATTTGCAAAGTTTCAAACGATGATTTTTGTGGTGAGGACGTAAAAGAGGTTTTCTGCTGATGACTCTTCCATGAAGACCATATTTGTACAAGTATCTCTTTATAGTGGAATAGTGTACCACAACTCCAGTGTCTGCCAGATCTTTCTGGAGGGATCGTGCAGTCAATCGTGGGTTTTGAATTGTTTTTTCTCACAATCCTGCGAGCTGTTCTGTCTGATATTTTTCTTGGTCTTCCAGATCTTGCTTTAACTTCCACTGTTCCTGATGACTGCCATTTCTTAATTACATTCCGAACAGAGGATATTGACATCTGAAAACGCTTTGTTATCTTCTTATAGCCTTCTTTTTGTGAGCGTCAACTATTTTCAGTTTCAGTTTTCTAGACAACTGCTTAGAAGAACCCATGGTGCTGATTGTTGGGGCAAGGTCAGATGAGTCTGGGCATTTAAAACCTTTGAGATTGACATCACCTGGTCTTCCCAGACGATGATTGAGAACAATCCATGACACTGGCATGTCTCAGCTTGGCAAAGGGGGCAGTGCATGCTATAAATTCTGCAGGGTGCCCAAACTTTTGCAGACGCCATTTTTTTGTTTTCTGTTATTTTGAAAGTGTAAATGATGGAAATAAAATCTAACTTTTTTGACATATTATAAGAATGTCTAATCTGTAATTTGATGCCTTTTGGAGATTTTCCCATCTTTCCTTGGCTTCTTTATGCACATTAATACGAATTTTTAGCTGGGGTGCCCAAACTTTCGATCCCCACTGTATATACACACTGCATGTTGAAATGCATTTTTATAACAAAATATATGAAAAATATTTTCTAAAACTACATTTCAAATATTTTGTATGTCTTTAAAAATGCAAATCTACATTTTTGTAGTGCATTTACAAATATATGTAAAAAAATATATGTTAAAATGGCATTTTTATATGTTAAAAAAAAAAACTGAAGAATATATTTAAAAAATATATATTTGTATATATGTAAAATTATATGTTAAAATTACTTTTTTGTATGTAAAAAAAAATCTGAAGAATATATTTAAAATATATATATTTTTAAAAATGTATTTTTTTTTAAATATATTCATCAGATTTTTTTTTTACACATAAAAAAGTCATTTTAACATATATTTTTACATATATTTGTAAATGCACTCCAAAAATGTAGATTTGTATTTTTAAAGACATACAGTATATTTGAAATGTATTTTTAAAAATATTTTTCATATATTTTGGAATAAAAACGCATTTCAACATGCAATATATATATATATATATATATATATATATTATATATATATATATATATATATATATATATGTATGTATGTATGTATGTGTGTATATATATATATATGTATTTTAATTATTTCAAATATATGGCAATATATTTGGGAAGAATATTTATAAAATATATTTCAAATATATTTTTCTTCCATGTGGGAAATGCCTTAATAAATACAGCCCGGCTCACATAGATATCCATTTATCTGGGAAATCAAGTGATGTATTGCAGTAGCTCCATCAAGCTCCTGTAAGGCGAATAAGAGCGATGTCTGGAGATGGAGGCGTTTTAGCATCTTCTTGAAAGAAATGAAAAAAAATCTGAAGAATATATTTAAAATATATATCTTTTTACAAATTTATTTTTTTTAAATATATTCTTCAGATTTTTTTTTTACATATAACAAAGTCATTTTAATATATTATTATTATTATTATTATTATTATACAGTATTTATATAGCGCCAAAAGGTTTGCTCAGCTCTGTACATTTTAGTGGGGGACAGTACATGAGACAATACAGTAACAATACACTACACGAGGGGTTCGAGGGCCCTGCTCCTTGGAGCTTACAATCTAGGAGGGAGGGGATAGAGGTACAGGAGGAAGTGGCTGTGGGGGATGGAGTGGTAGGAGGAGTGGAGGAGATCAGCTGTTAGGTGAGGGTGGGGTAGGCTTCCCTGAAGAGATGGGTTTTCAGGGTGCGCCTGAAGATGAGGAGGGTAGGTGACAGTCTGAGGGATTGGGGTAGAGAGTTCCAGAGGATGGGGGAAGTCCTGGAGAAGTCCTGCAGTCGGGCGTGGGAGGAGGAGACCAAGGAGCTAGAGAGTAGGAGGTCTTGTGAGGAGCGAAGATTACAGGTAGGGTGGTATTTGGTTATCAGGTCGGTGAGGTGGTTTGGGGCAGCGTTATGAATGCTTTGTATGTCTGTGTTAGTAGTTTGAATTTAATGCGTTGGACAATTGGGAGCCAGTGGAGGGAATGACAGAGGGGGGTGGAGGACACTGAGTGGAGGCCAGTGGAGGGATTGGCACAGAGAGGGGGGGGTGGAGCCAGTGGAGGGAATAACAGAGGGGGGTGGAGCCAGTGGAGGGAATGACAGAGGGGGGAGGACAGAGGGGGGAGGCAGAAGTGGAGCGGTTGGTGAGGTGGATGAGTCTGGCCGCTGAGTTCAGGATAGACTGAAGCAGGGATAGTCTGCGATGAGGTAGGCCGGTGAGGAGGGAGTTGCAGTAGTCCAGGCGTGAGATAATAAGGGAGTGTACGAGTTGTTTAGTAGTGTCTGGGGTTAGGAACAAATGTATTTTGGAGATGTTGCGGAGGTGGAGCCTGCATGAGTTTGCCAACGATTGGACATGGGGTTGGAAGGACAGGTTTGAGTCCAGAATGACACCTAGGACTTTGGCTTGCGGGGCGGGATTGATGGTGGCGTTGTTGGTCGTGATGGAGAGGATGGGGGGGGGGGGGCGCGGGCTGGGAGGAAAACTAGGAGCTTGGTTTTGGAAAGGTTCAATTTGAGGAAATAGAGCAACATCCAGTCTGATATGTCGTTCAGGAGGTGGGTGATATGGGCGGAGACTGAAGGGGTGAGGTGAGGGGTGGAGAGGTAGATTTGCGTGTCATCAGCGGAGAGGTGATAGTTGAAGCCGTGGGAGTGTATCAGTTGGCCAAGGGAGGAGTTGTAGATGGAGAAGAGAAGGGGCCCGAGGACAAAGCCTTGGGGGACCCCAACAGAGAAGGGGAGGTGGCAGCGTTATAGGCAACACTGAAGGAGCGTTGGGATAGATAGGAGGAGAGCCAGGAGAGAGTGGAGTCTCTGATGCCAAGGGAGTGTAGTTTAGTAAGGAGGAGGGGTGGTCGACTGTGTCGAAAGGCCGCGGAGAGGTCAAGGAGTAGGAGCACTGAATAGTGGCCATTAGCTTTGGCGGTTAGCAGGTGATTAGTGAGTTTGAGTAGGGTGGTTTCGGTGGAGTGTAGGGGACGGCAGCCAGACTGTAGTGGATCAAGGAGGTTGTTTTCAGTAAGGTGGGAGCTTAGGCGATTATAGACTAAGCGCTCAAGTAGCTTGGATGTGAGTGGCAGCAGGGAGATGGGTCTAAGGTTGTTCAGGTCGGTGGGGTCCAGGGAGGGTTTTTTGAGTATGGGGGTGATGTGCGCATGCTTTAGGGGGGAGGGGAATGTGCCAATAGAGATGGAGAGATTGAAGATGTGGGTGAGGAAGCGTAGGATGGAGGAGGAGGGTGACCGGAGGAGTTGTGTGGGGACAGGGTCAAGGGGGCAAGTGGTGAGGCGGGCTTCTGAGAAAATCTTAGTGATCTCCTCAGTGGCAGCTGGGCTGAAGGAGCGAAGTGTTGGGGAGGATAAGTGTGCGGGATGTTAGGTATGGTGGGGGGTAGGGCGGTTGTGAGGTCAGAGGAGGGGAGAGTTGGTGGGGTTATGGTGGGAGGGAGGCTAGGTGGGGAGGTAGGTTGAGCATTGGCGATGTCCTTACGGATTGCGTCGAACTTATTTTGGAAGTGATTGGCAATCTCGTGGGTGGTGAGTGAGGTACTGGGTGGAGGTGAGGGGGGAGAGAGTAAGGAGTTGAAAGTGGAGAAGAGCCGGCGAGGACAGGTGGAGAGGGTGTTGATGAGGGTCAGGAAGTAGTCTTGTTTGGCGGCATGGAGGGAGGAGGTGTAAGTGAGGAAGGCAGATTTGTAGAGGGAGAACGCTCGAGGGGATCAGGTTTTGCGCCATAATCGCTCCAGCAGGCGACTGCGTCATTTGAGATTTTTAGTGTGGTTGTTCTGCCAGGGTTGAAGCGGTCGAATGCTAAGTGTGATTAGGGGGGCTAAGGAGTCGAGGGCAGCTGACAGCGAGTCGTTATACGCAGTAGTGGCCAGGTCAGGGCATGACAGCGGAAGGATACTGTCGTACAGACGGTCAGCTGCAGAATGAAGAGGGGCCGGGTTCAGGTTGCGGAGGTTACTCCTGGTGATGGCTTGACGTTTTGGGGGGGGGGGAGTTAGTGGATGGGGAGACGGAGAACGTAATGAGGTTGTGGTCAGAGAGAGGGAAAGGGGTGTTAGTGAAGTTGTGGAGGGTGCAGAGATGGGAAAAAAAACGAGGTCCAGGGTGTTTCCGTCGGTGTGGGTGGAGGACTGCGTGCACTGTGTGAGTGCAAAAGAAGAGGTTAAGTGGAGGAGTTGGAATGTGGCCGGGTTGTCGACATTGATGGGGATATTGAAGCCACCAAGGATGATGGTGGGTAGCTCAGAGGAGAGGAAGAAGGGTTACGGGTCCAGGAGGCCGATAGATTACTGCAATCCTCAGAGGGGTGGGAGAGAAGAGCCGGATGCAGTGGGCCTGGAAGGAGGAGAAGGATAGAGAGGGGGGGTTTGGGAGAACCGGGAAGGAGCTCAGCGATGACAGGAGCATGCCGACCCCACCACCTCTACGGCCGCTTGGTTTTTACATGCATTTGTAAATGCATTCCAAAAATGGAGATTTGTATTTTTAAAGACATACAGTATATTTAAAATGTATGTAATATTTTTCCCATATTTTGGAATAAAAACGCATTTCAGCATGCAATATATACAGTATATATATATATATATATATACATATATATATATACATATACACGTGTGTGTGTGTATATATATATATATATATATATGTGTGTGTATATATATATATATTTATTTATTTATTTACTGATTGAAATATATTTTGAAATATATTGAATATGGCCAAAATTGTATATGTGTGTGTGTACATATATATATATTTTCTAAAAATATCTAGTGGTGTGCAAACATAAATTCAAACAGCTGTCAATGTATCTTTCTTCCGCAGCATCCTCTATGTCTGGTGTGAGCAGACGCATAACCCGTATGGAAGAAAAATATATTTGAAATATATTTTAAAAACACTCTTCCCAAATATATTGACATGTACCGTATTTTTCGCTCCATAAGACGCACTTTTTTCCCCCCAAAAAAGGGGGGAAAATGTCAATGCGTCTTATGGAGCGAATATGGAGTGGCCGGTCCGGTATTTCCACTGCCGCCGTGTCAGAATACCGCTCAGCTCTGCAGTGGGACCTTATGGAGATGACTGCTGACCTTTGGGGAGGGGGTGAGCTGTCTTCCTGGCCTCTGTAGTGTCAGCGCTCGGCATGACAGCCGGGTGCCAAGTGCGCATGCTTTTTGTGAATGGTAAGGTGGCACCTGGGACACATGACAGATCCCAGAAGCCGCCGGACCAATCACAAACCGCAAGTGCTTCTCGCTCATGCGCACTTGGCACCCGGCTGTCATGCCGAGCGCCATTACAGAAGCCGGGAAGACAGCGCTCCACTGGATAGAGGAACAGGTAAGGTCAAAGAACAACTCCGCAGAAGTAAGAGCGGGTACCTGTCAAATTCAGGTACCTGCTCCCCCCCCAACCCAAAGGTCAGCAGTCATCTCCTGTACTGTCCGCAGTCTCTGGTCATCCCTCTGCTGTCTGCAGTCTCTGGTCATCTCCTGTACTGTGTCCGCAGTCTCTGGTCATCTCCTGTACCGTGTCCGCAGTCTCTGGTCATCTCCTGTACTGTGTCCGCAGTCTCTGGTCATCTCCTGTACCGTGTCTGCAGTCTCTGGTCATCTCCTGTACTATGTCCGCAGTCTCTGGTCCTCTCCTGTACTGTGTCCGCAGTCTCTGGTCATCCCTGTACTGTCCGCAGTCTCTGGTCATCCCTGTACTGTGTCCGCAGTCTCTGGTCATCCCTGTACTATGTCCGCAGTCTCTGGTCATCTCCTGTACTGTGTCCGCAGTCTCTGGTCATCTCCTGTACTGTGTTCGCAGTCTCTGGTCATCTCCTGTACTATGTCCGCAGTCTCTGGTCATCTCCTGTACCATGTCCACAGTCTCTGGTCATCTCCTGTACCGTGTCCGCAGTCTCTGGTCATCTCCTGTACTGTGTCCGCAGTCTCTGGTCATCTCCTGTACTGTGTCCGCAGTCTCTGGTCATCCCTGTACTGTGTCCGCAGTCTCTGGTCATCCCTGTACTATGTCCGCAGTCTCTGGTCATCTCCTGTACTGTGTCCGCAGTCTCTGGTCATCCCTGTACTGTCCGCAGTCTCTGGTCATCTCCTGTACTGTGTCTGCAGTCTCTGGTCATCCCTGTACTATGTCCGCAGTCTCTGGTCATCCCTGTACTATGTCCGCAGTCTCCGGTCATCTCCTGTACTGTGTCCGCAGTCTCTGGTCATCTCCTGTACTGTGTCCGCAGTCTCCGGTCATCTCCTGTACTGTGTCTGCAGTCTCTCCTGGTTATCTCCTGTACTATGTCCGTAGTCTCTGGTCATCTCCTGTACTGTGTCCGCAGTCTCCGGTCATCTCCTGTACTGTGTCCGCAGTCTCTGGTCATCTCCTGTACTGTGTCCGCAGTCTCTGGTCATCCCTGTGCTGTCCACAGTCTCTGGTCATCTCCTGTACTATGTCTGCAGTCCATTAGTTCAGAATTTTTTTCCCCTGTTTTCTGCCTCTAAAACCTAGGTGCGTCTTATGGAGCGAAAAATACGGTATTTGAAATACTACAATTTCGGCCATATTCAATATATTTAAAAATATATTTTATATATATATATTATATATATTATATACATACACTGCATGTTGAAATGCGTTTTTATTACAAAATATATGAAATATACTTTTAAAAATACATTTCAACGTATAAAAATATACATATATATATTTATTTATTGAAATATATTTTGAAAAATATTGAATATGGCCAAAATTGTATTATTTCAAATATATTTTTCTTCCATGTGGGAAATGCCTTAATAAATACAGCCTGCTCACATAGATATCCATTTATCTGGGAAATCAAGTGATGAATTGCAGTAGCTCCATCAAGCTCCTATAAGGCGAATAAGAGCGATGTCTGGAGATGGATATGTCTGGAGATGGATATGTCTGGAGATGGATATGTCTGGAGATGGATATGTCTGGAGATGGATATGTCTGGAGATGGATATGTCTGGAGATGGAGGCGTTTAGCATCTCCTTGAACCGGAACATGCAGAAGGAAGGTTAATTAATAACAATAACATTATTTCCCCGAAGGAAAAGGTAAACACTTGGTTTCAGTGGATCCAGAGTCAGTCTACCCATCGGAAAGAGTCTGTGTCAGCGGTATGGTACGGCCCAAGCTGGACCATTCTACAAGAAGATACCTCCTGAGCACTGTAACCTGCTGCAATTGTCACCCTACTAGACACTGAAGGTCCTCTTTTCCTTTGTTCTTCTATGTAGAAGAGACATGGCTCAGGTTCATTCATCTCAGGTTTGTTCATCTCAGGTTTGTTCATCTCAGGATCATTCATCTCAGGTTCGTTCACCTCAGGTTCGTTCATCTTAGGTTCATTTATCTCAGGTTCATTTATCTCAGGTTCATTCATCTCAGGTTCGTTCACCTCAGGTTCGTTCACCTCAGGTTCGTTCATCTTAGGTTCGTTTATCTCAGGTTCGTTCATCTCAGGTTCGTTCATCTCAGGTTCGTTCATCTCAGGTTCGTTCATCTCAGGTTCGTTCATCTCAGGTTCATTCATCTCAGGTTAATTTATCTCAGGTTCATTCATCTCAGGTTCGTTCATCTCAGGTTCTTTCATCTCAGGTTTTTTCATCTCAGGTTTTTTCATCTCAGGTTTGTTTATCTCAAGTTCATTCATCTCAGGTTCATTCATCTCAGGTTCGTTCATCTCAGGTTTGTTCATCTCAGGTTTGTTCATACACTGATTTTCCAGCAGGTTGGGAAGTATCATTATGGATTAGTAGGTACTTCCAACCACCACAAAATCAGAAACTGAAAGTTCAGATTATTGCAAAAAGTCTCAAACATCGCGGTCTGTTTGCTAGCTGGCTGGGGGTAGTTAGGTGGGACTTCCTCCATGTAGCCTTACTCATTGGGTGCCAAGTGTGGGTCCTATAAGAGGCCTACCCCAGGGTCGGGTTCTTCTTGCACCATGGATGGGATCGCTTGCCTCGCACATGGGACACCTTTACTGTGTCATGCCCATCAATGCCCCGGGACAAGGTGGAGGCCGCTTTCAGGGATGACTGAACCTTAAGGCGTACCTCCAATTTAGAGATGGCCGCACACCATGTACACCGAACAATTAACTGGACTCCAGTTAACTCTCTTTCTGCTTGTGTCATTGCACACCTCCACCGTAATTTTCTGCATTTAGGAGGGACATGCTAAACCTGTGCCCGCTCCACCTGTCCAGCGTAACTCTCTTACCTCATTCCCAGTAACAGAATGGGGTCCTACTGAGCACCTAGTGTGGCCCTTATATGTAGTCCATGTTAACATTTTCTGTTCTGTATGGAGGGGCTAGGCTGAGGGCCTCTGCAGTGCTGACGGACTGCTGGGGGAGAGGGTACCAACAGCAACCCCCCTCACTGCTAGAGGACACCCCGACTGTCATTGGCACCACACTTCATGACAGGCTGGTAGACTTCTGTTACGCCTAGTAACCACCTCTGTACCATGTTAGTACTTGACACCCCAATGTGCTTTTCTTGACCCAAAACTCTTGGACGGCTAAGTTTGGCGTGCCCGTTACTTCCAAACACCCCTTTGATTAACTCTAGACTAGGCAGAATAACATTTCAAAGCTTTACTGCAAAATTTTTTTAGAACAAACAAACTGCACAAAGTCTCTAGACCTAACTACGGCTTTGGCTGCCCCAGCATACCTGGTGTAGTCCATTCTTGCCATAGTCCATCATGGCAATGCTCCAGAGGTTAGTGTCTTCAGGGCAGACTGCAGGTCCCAGAAGTCCCCCTACCTGGTGAAGGCTAGGCAAGGCTCTGCTTAATGGCCCCGTAGATCTGGACCCCTGTCCCGGTTATAATCATACAGAACTGGTGTTGGACCCAAGAAGCCTGGAAATTCAGAAAGGGAATGGCAGCATAAAATATTATCTCCTTCCCTCCCAGCTGGGGCAGCACTGACTATCAGTAGGTAACCTGCCTACATATTCAGGCTTTTTGGCTTCCCAATGTGACCTAGAGGCAGCAAAACAAAGAAAAAAAAACAGAGTGCTGCCTTCAACAGCGACAATATACTTTCTTGAAAAAACACATTCAAAGTGTCAAAATGTTAAACAGGAAATGTGTATTATACACTTTCTTCTCAGTGTCCAAACAACAAAAGAAAAATATATTTGAAATATATTTTAAAAATATTCTTCCCAAATATATTGACATATATTTAAAATGCTACAATTTTGGCCATTTTCAATATATTTCAAAATATATTTAAAAAAATAATATATATATATATATATATATATATACTGTGTGTATGTGTGTGTGTGTATATATATATATATATATATATATATATATACACTGCATGTTGAAATGCGTTTTTTATTACAAAACATATGAAAATATTTTTAAAAATACATTTCAAATATACTGTATGTCTTTAAAAATACAAATCTACTTTTTTGGAATGCATTTATAAATATATGTATATATGCTAAAATTACTTTTTTATATGTTAAAGGAAATCTGAAGAATACGTTTAAAATATATATATATTTTTATAAATATTTTTCATATATTTTGTAATATATAAAAAATGCATTTCAACATATATATATATATTTATTGAAATATATTTTGAAAAAATATAGAATACGGCCAAAATTGTAGCATTTCAAATATATGGCAATATATATTGGGAAGAATATTTTTTAAAATATATTTCAGATATATTTTTCTTCCATGATGTGGGCATGTGTGGATTTTGCACATTTTTTTTGAGGATTGAAGACGAAGAGGAGGATACTTTTTGGAGTTTTTGAAAACTGAACATCCAAGGGGGAAGAAAGATCACTCACGGGCGTGAATTGAGGACATTTATTGTTTGGACGCTGAGAAGGAACTGCATACTTTGGTGTTCCTAGGGAGGAAGAGATAACTTGCTAAAAAAAAAATCTGAAGAATATATTTAAAAAAATATTTTTCATATATTTTGTAATATATAAAAAACGCATTTCAACATATATATATTTATTGAAATATATTTTGAAAAATATAGAATATGGCCAAAATTGTAGCATTTCAAATATATGTCAATATATTTGGGAGGAATATTTTTTTTAATATATTTCAAATATATTTTTCTTCCATTTGGGTATGTGTGGATTTTGCACTTTTTTTTTGAGGATTGAAGATGAAGAGGAGGATACTTTTTGGAGTTTTTTGAAGATTGAACACCCAATGAGCTAGGAGGGGAAGAAAGATCACTCATGGGCATGAATTGAGGACATTTATTGTTTGGACACTGACTGATATTTTGGTATTCCTAGGGAGGAAGAGATAATTTGGTGGCCAGGGATTGAACACATTTGATGATTTATTTTTCGCTGAGTATATGGTTGAGTAATGTTTAGTGTGAATTGGTTTTATATTTACACAGGAGAAATGTGTATTATAGTAAATCTCTTGAGTTGCTTTTTTTCATCGTATTTATTGCATTTGATATTTATTTTTGACACTCTGGAATATGTTATAGTATACATTTTAGATATTACGTGGCTAATTTCTAACCTATTGTAGAACCTATTAAATTAATAAAACAACCCCTGTGGCAAAAAATATTAATGTTAGAGAATATGTGTATCCTGAATTCAAAAGGCTGCTGCTCTGTTGTCAGAAAACAATATAGTGAGAATATAAAACAGCGCACAAATAATACAAATCAAATCAAATAATTATATATATATATATGTCATAAATATTAAAAAAAATGGAAAAAAAAATTTGCCCCAATCAAAAAAAAAAAAAAATCCAAAAGAATGTCCAATTCAAATGTGCTCTAATATCATATTCAATGATGCTTTTATAGAAAATTCAGTGCGTTCACGCCACCCTTGACATCCAATACATCCTGCACTCACCAGATGTATTGGACTCGTAAACATTAACTTCCCAGACTGAGCACTTTCCCCCCCTTCCAGTCCGGACACTTTCACCCTCTTCCAGTCCGGACACTTTCACCCCCCTTCCAGACCGGACACTTTCACCCCTTTCCAGACCGGACACTTTCACCCCCTTCCAGTCTGGACACTTTCACCCCCTTCCAGTCCGGACACTTTCACCCCCTTCCAGTCCGGACACTTTCACCCCTTCCAGTCCGGACACTTTCACCTCCTTCCAGTCCGGACACTTTCACCCCCTTCCAGTCCGGACACACTTCCACCGGACACTTTCAACCCCCCTTCCAGTCCGGACACTTTCCCCCCCTTCCAGTCCAGACACTTTCACCCTCTTCCAGTCCGGACACTTTCACCCCCCTTCCAGTCCGGACACTTTCACCCCCTTCCAGACCGGACACTTTCACCCCCTTCCAGTCTGGACACTTTCACCCCCTTCCAGTCCAGACAGTTTCACCCCCTTCCAGTCCGGACACTTTCACCCCCTTCCAGTCCGGACACTTTCAACCCCCCTTCCAGTCCGGACACTTTCACCCCCCTTCCAGTCCAGACACTTTCAGCCCCTTCCAGTCCAAACACTTTCACCCCCTTCCAGTCCGGACACTTTCACCCCCTTCCAGTCCGGACACTTTCACCCCCTTCCAGTCACACTTTCACCCCCTTCCAGTCCGGACAATTTCACCCTCTTCCAGTCCGGACACTTTCACCCTCTTCCAGACCGGACACTTTCACCACTTTCCAGTCCGGACACTTTCCCCCCTCCGGACACTTTCCCCCCTTCCGGTCCGGACACTTTCACCCCCCTTCCAGTCCGGACACTTTCACCCCCTTCCTGTCCAGGCCAATTTTCAGCTTTCAGTGCTAGCACACTTTGAATGACAATTGCGCGGTCATGCAACACTGTACCTGTGTGAATTTTTTTAGCATTTTGTTGAGACAGTTAAAACTTTATTTTGGTGGTATTTATTCACCGCTGGGATTTTTATTTTTTTGCTATATAAATGAAAAAGTCCAAACATTTTGAAAAAAAAGTGTTTTTCTTATAAAAGTTTGCAAATAAATAATCTTTTTTCATAAATCTCGGCCAAAATATATTCAGCTATCTTTTTAGTAAAATAAAAATAACCCAAATTAGTTTATAACCAAAAATTATATATTTATTTTTTTTTATATTAATATTATTATTAAATATATTTTTTTTAAAAACATACTGTCACCCTAGCAGTACAGTGTCACCATGGGGACACTGTACTACTTGTGGGGGGTGATGAAGATTTTTTTTTTTTTTACACTGATTGCTTTTACATCCATAAAGGCTGTAAAATCAATCATTTCTCCTTTCTTGCAGCCATTGAGAAATACTGTGCGAGCTGTGATTGGTCACAGCTTGTCACATGGTACAAGGCTGTTGTGAATATCCCTGTACCAGGTGACCTCTGTGATCATTCACAGATTTCACACATAGTAAGCAATGATGTCAGAAGTGACATCTTGCTTACTACTCTGCATGTGATCACTGATTGGCCAATCAGTGATCACATGATCCGGACCTCACACAGAGGTCCCGTACAGCGAGCGGTGTTCCGCTGTGTCTCCTAGGAAGCGCGCACAGGCAGGGAGGCTGGAGGACGTTTAGAAACAGCCACCTGATCCTGCACTGTTCCCGTTCGGCCATTTATATACATGGGCTGGACAGGAAGTGGTTAAGAGTCAAACAAGCTTTGTGGATATTAAATATCCTCCATGATCATGGTTCTCACTAGAACCTTTGTTGCACCTTTTATTTGAAGTGACCATCTATCAGGAAAGGCGGAGTTGGTATTTAATAGAATATACTTTGTAAAGACGTGTAGCCCTGGCACTGGTGGAACCATTATGGCTCAGAAGCTGCTCATTACAGGCAACATGGTCACTCATGATGCAGGTTGCTTCTCCTCCCTGCTGTGTAGTTGGACAGCACAGCAAAGGGGATGGGGAGGGAATGGATTAGCTGCATTGGTGGCCTGGAACTGAGCCCTGACCTCCAAATGTGGGGTGAAGGGGGGAAAAGTGCAACACAGAAAAGTAACAGCAAAGAGGTCTACCAATAGGGTTAGAAGGACCCACAAACCGACCCACTCCACTCCAGGGAGGTCCATGAGGCCACCGGGGGGTCAGCAAGACCATGAGGAGGAGCAGCAGTGTAGGAAGGTGCACACTCCCAGCTAGAGCAAAGTTTGTTGAGCTGCTGTAATCAGCAAAGGGGTGCTTCTTTTCTACCAATAGCCAAGATCAAAGAAGCTGACCATCCGGGCAGGTGCAGTCACCAGTGCCATAGTTCAAGGATCTCTAGCAGCATCTCGTTTTTGTTTTCCTCCAGCTGGGTTCCGGTCTTTAGTGCTTCCCCCAGCTGACCTCTTTAGATAACAAACACTGGCCATTCTATAGAGTCAGAAAGATGCATCCTCCAGCTCGGAGCAGTGTTGATAGACCCCACACCAGCCCATCGGAGGAGTCTTTCATCTCACCGACCCTTATCCCGAAGAATATACTGCATTTGGGAGAACTTACTACTGGTCATGGAGTGGTGATCAGCCTTTGGCAACCTTTTGCCTACACTTGCTTGGGACACTGTTACCTTAATAGAACCCATATCCAATTTTTGTAAGCTGTTTTAGGGCCTTAAAGGATGACATACTACCCACCCACCATGGTATACCCACCATAAAATTTTAAAGGGGACAACTTTCAGGAGATTTTGTGGTAGATTTGCCTACTGGCTGGTAGTTAGCTAGAGCTTTGAAAGTGGCAGTTAGTTACCCCCCCCCCTCTAGTCAAGTACCCCCCTCTTACTTTTTATTATTGCATTGCAGTGGAGTTCTCTACTTGCCCAATGCCTTGAGGTAAGGCCCCTCATGGGCAGTAAAAAGAACAAACACCAGTCTTTTCCACGTCATAGTAATATTAGTCCACCGGTATTGAAATGTTTCTACTATTATCAAACCTGTGTGCCCAACAGTTCTCCTCAGGGCCTATTTCTGCTTTAATAAAGCCCATATTTAGCCATTGGTGTGCCGGTGTGTGTTTTCGGGTCCAGTTTCAGGGTGGTTCATCACTGGAAGCAGTAGGAGAACACACCATATATCTGCAGTGTCAGCACCTGTGGTAGTGAGCCCTTGTTGATACTCAGCTTGGGGTTCCCCAGGACTACTCCAGCCTGCTTCTTCACCAGAGCCCCTGATGGTGGGGATGGACTTGCAGCAAGCCGGGACCAGGTCGCAGCACCCAGGTACACCCAGCTGAGGATGAGGAGACCGCTCGCGGGAGCAGAGTACAATGGGAGGAGACAAACAGAAATCCGATAGACTAGTCGAGGTCAGGACGGGCGGAAAACAAGCACAGTCAGAGAACGAAGCCGGGGTCGGTACACAAGTAGTCAATGCAGGATACAGGCAATAGCAACACACAGGAGCTCAGACAACTAGGAAGTTGCTCAGGCAAAGTGGCCTAGACTGAGCATGTCTTATATAGGCAGGCAAACAAGGAGGCAGGCCAGGAAGTGATGGACGGGAAGGAAATAAAAACCCAAGAACAGCAGATGACGTCCATAGGTGAGCACAGACAAACACACATGTGAAAGGGATCAGGAACAGCACTGCAGCAAGGAGGTAAAAATACATAAACAAGAAACTGCAGGCTAACTTGTGACATGCAGCTCCTTTGTTGGGGTAGTACTACAAGAGGAAACACCTTCCAGATTTTTCTTCAAATATCTTAGTTCCAAATATTCATTATATATCACAGTTCCAAGTATGGTTACCTACAAGCCTCCATGGGTGCCTTTGTTACAATAGCCATTCATGGACTTTTTCATCTCCATCAATTCATCTGACCATCCCAGTGTTTCCCAAATGAGCCTATGAATGGTCATTCCCAAGCATCAAGAATGGTCATCAACAATTCTGCATAGAGACAGATATACTGTATACAAACGGGAAGTACAGTTCGAGTGTCAGGGAAGAAGAACTTCGCATCTGTGCGCCAACACCGGGTTCCCGATGGCCGTGCCGGTGCGCATACGCACACATTTGCGCTCACCCAAGTGCGCACACATACACGCGCTGACGCGCACAGGCGGGCTATTTAAACCCCTGCTGCAAACAGAATGGTGCCTTCTGGTCTACTGCGTCCTGTATCTGTATCCTGACTCCTGTGATCTACCTGCTTGACCCTGACTAAGACTGATCTCCGCCTGCACCGACCCGGCTCTCCCTTTGACTATCCACTTGCCTATTCCTCTGTACCTGATCCATCTGATTGATCCTGACCCAGCCTGCCTGACTATTCTACCTCTTCTGCCTGTGACTACCTCTGGCTACCAGCTGCCACTGTCATCCGCATCTCAGCTACACCTCTCTGCTGCTCACCTGCATCCTGGTCTTCCGGGTCTTCACCTGCCAGCTGTCACCGCAGACCCGTCAGGCACTCGTGCCCCTCCCAGCTCATTGCCTCCTGTCTATCCTATCAGGGGTCCCGAACGGGAGTGGTAAGAGGATGCCTTCTCTCCACATCAGGCTCCACCACCAGGTACGTTACAACGAGAGGTACACCATCCTTTTCATGGTAGTTCCCAACCTTTCCAGATTTGAGTTTCGAAACTATACTTTTTTTTATGTTTCATTTCACATTCATATCTTATTCTATACTACACCATAAGGGTTATCCTGCCGTTGCATCAAAGGGTGATTCTGTTAAAATAACCATCCATGAACTTTTCTATCTATCAATTCATCTGACCACTTTCACGTTTTCCATGTGGACCTATAACTGGGCATTCCCAAGCAAAACTGACCATCCGCATTTCTGCATGGAGACAGATATACTCTATGCCAGGGGTTTCCAAACTTTCTAACCAAAGGTTCAGTTTACTCTCATTCAGACTTTAGGGGGGCCGGACTGTGGCCAGTGGGAGTAGTTAATGCCCCAGTGTCAGTGGGAGTACACCATGTCCCAGGCTTGGTGAGCACTGAAAGTAAAATATTACAAAGCACCTGCGGTCACCAGGAGGAGGAGGAATAGGTCCCCAATCATTGGTGTCAGTGAAAAGAATAGTGTCCCATCACTGGTATTAATGGGAGGAATAATGCCCTATTGCTGGTTTCTGCAAGAGGCAGAGTGCTGCATTTTTGGTATGAATGAAAGGAATAGTGTCAATTGTTGGTGTCATAGGGAGAGGGTTTGTCCCATCTTTGATATCAGTGGGAGAGATAGCGTCCTACTGCCTTGATAAAGGCAAGCAAAGGGCAGCATCCTGCCCCCGGGCCACAGTTTGGAGACCACTGCTCTATAAAAACATGAAGTACAGGTTGTACACCCCATATTTTCATGGTAGTTCCCAGCTGTAACGGAACCGGACCCCGATCCGTTAGACTCCCACTTCCCCGTCTGAACACCGACCACAGACACCAGTCTTGAAGTAAAACCAGGAAATATACTACTTTATTTTAACACAGATACGAGAGATATACACTGAAGGGAACAACCCCCCTCCCTGAATAATGACACAGGGTGGGGCAATCTACCTTTAGTAACAAGAGACACACCAGCAGACAGTCCCATCGGGAGGGAGGGCTGCCAGAAACACCCCCCCACCAAGCCAATACACAAACACATACATCCCATAATAGTTTGCTCCCATGCAAGACACAAATAAAACAATGGGATGCAACCACAATCCACAACCCCCACCCCAATATTAGGAGGACAGATCACCCTGTACCCCTAACAGGCACAGGGTGACTTACACATAAGAGGGATATGGGGAGCTGAGACAGGGGTCTCCCCACCTGTCCAAAGTGAGCTGAGTTCCATGGGCCCCCCACCCAGAGTGACTCCCGTCACACCAGCCTTGCCAGATTTGATTAATGAGTAAACCAGTGCAAACATAGACCTCTACACACCATCAATACATAAAGTGCATCATAATAAAAAAAAATAAATAAAAATTAATATCTAATATTAATAAAAAAATCAATAAAAATTAATAATAAAAGTCCCACAGAAAACACCAAAAAGATTTTTTGTCCGTGAAATATATATATATATATATATATATATATATATCAAGTGAAAAAATATCAAGTGAAAAAATATTAATCAAGTGACTTTCTTCTTTCCCAAAGACTCTTCAAATACACCAAAAAGAACTTTCACCTTCCACCCGTGAAACCAACATCAAATACACTCACCAGATTTAGGTGAATGGGACACTTTTTAGGAATTTAAGGGATCCTAATACCCTCTTTGCTGTTCACTCTAAAGGGATCTTCAACGATACAAATAGGCTCCACCGTTCAACCAGGGAGAAAAAAACTTACATAGTGTAATATTGCCACTTAAAATCAATATTCAAACTAAGGATTATTACCACTCACATTTATTTCTCTTTCACTTGATATTTTTTCACTAGATATATATATATATATTTTCACGGACAAAAAAATCTTTTTGGTGTTTTGTGTGGACTTTTATTAATTTTTATTGATTTTTATTAATATTAATTATTAATTTTTTTTTATTTTTTTTATTAACGGTGAGCACTTTATGTATTGATGGTGTGTAGAGGTCTATGTTTGCACTGTGTCCCATTCACCTAAATCTGGTGATTATTTGATGTTGGTTTGTGTTTTTTGGTGTACAAAGTGCACAGCAGCAGTATAGAACCTGTGGGAATCTGTTGGTGCAGGAATAAAATATTGATTATATAAATTTTATTAATTGCCAGATTTGAGTTGCATAACTAGACTTTTTTGTTTGATGGTTTTCAGAGGTTCATTTCATATCTATACCTTACTCTATACCAGTGGTGTGGCAACCTTTTTTTTTTCAACTGAGCACAAATCTCGCCAAAACCACGATTGAAATTGTTATTTTGAGAGCCACATTTTTAAAACTGAAATTTCATCCCCCATATTTGAGTAATTCATCCCCCATAGTAAATTTTCATGTTTCAGTAATTCATACCCCATATACCAGTGGTGGGCAACCCCCATATAGTAAATCATCGCCCCACATATAGTAATTCATCCCCATAGTTTTAATTAATCCCCCCCATATAGTAATTCATCCCCCATAGTAATTCATCCCCCATATAGTAATTCATCCCCCATAGTAATTCATCCCCCATATAGTAATTCATCCCCCATATAGTAATTCATCCCCCATATAGTAATTCATCCCCCATAGTAATTCATCCCCCATAGTAATTCATCCCCCATATAGTAATTCATCCCCCATAGTAATTCATCCCCCCCCATATAGTAATTCATCATCCCCCATAGTAATTCATCCCCCATAGTAATTCATCCCCCATATAGTAATTCATCCCCCATAGTAATTCATCCCCCATAGTAATTCATCCCCCATATAGTAATTCATCCCCCATAGTAATTCATCCCCCATCCCCCCATATAGTAATTCATCCCCCATAGTAATTCATCCCCCCCCTATAGTAATTCATCCCCCCTATAGTAATTCATCCCCCCTATAGTAATTCATTCCCCATATTGTGTCAATTCACTTACCTTTGCTCCGCGCGTTCCTCTCGCCGTGTTCAGGGCGGACTGTGAGAGGAGTTCGTCACGCTGCCCCGCCTGCATCCTGACAGCCAATGTTTGCCACACTCCGCGGGCCGGATTAAAAGGTCCGCCGGGCCGTAGTTTGCCCATTGCTGGGCTAGCTGCAGAGTCCTGACTTTTGGGGCGGCCGCCCGAGAGGAGGGAGGGGAGCGGGCGCCCGGCTCACAGAAGAGCCGCATTAAAGTGTGTAAAGAGCCGCATGTGGCTCGCGAGCCGCAGCTTGCCGACCACTGCTCTATACTATACCATAAGTTCTGTCCTGCCCCCCCCCCCCCCCACACACACCTTTTTTATTGTGAGCATTCCTGAAGCTTTTCAAGATAAACACAAATTCAGGGATATTTGGCAATGGAGTTTCCACTTTGCTCAGGCGGTACGACTTCGGCTAGAATCAATACGTGTGCCATGCCGGTGTCTGAACTTGGCTGGAAAGGCCGCCACCAATATGACTGTAAAAGACGGCTTAGCTTTGGGAGAATAATCATATTAAACTGCTTGGCACTACAGATAAATCTTTTCTTTCATACTTGAAAGGTTAATAAATTGAATGACATGCAAAGTGCAGCTGTCCCACTGAATTAGGGAAATGAGCTGTAATCATTAAATCACCTATAGGCATGGCCGCTCATTTCGTACCTAGGCCTTCAGTGATCTTCTACCTAAATTCATCCAGCAATTTTTGTCTCACAATATTGGATCACATGAGGATAAAGGAGCATGAAAACCACAGCCTTGCAAGTCAGTCAGAAAAAAAGAGGGATTTTGCTACCATTTCGCTACCATGTGCAGCTGAGCACAACTTCAAAACTGACGAAGCTCTGTTTTCTGGAGTTTCTTTTTTTCTTTGGGTCTTTCTTTGGCAGCACTTTTGAATGCACATAGTATTCACTCCTCTTCCCCCTTTTTTTGGAGAGGTCTGTACAGGGGCAGACTGACAACTCATGGGGCCCCCGGGCAAAAGGGGATCATGGGTCCCCTGTGTCCTTGCCCAATCTCAAAAAAGCCTATGAAAAAGGTACCAGGGGCATCTCATGGGGCCGCCTACTGACCCCGGGCCCTCGGGCAGTGCCCGATTTTCCAAATGGTCAGTCCGCCCCTGGGTCTGTACTGTGTTTTACAGGGCATCATTGGCATTCCTCAAGACAGTGAGGTATTTTTGACTGGATATGGTGATGTATGGGGCTTCTCCATGAGAGGCTGACGTATTACATATCCGTAGCAAGATAGATTGTATTATCTAATTAGTTTTGTCCATAGGGTAACTCCATTTCCTTAACAGAGATTATATATTCAAGCTGATAGGTTTGTGATTAAACTACAGTGCCTCTTTGTATGCCGTCACTTCATCTAAAACAGTATGGTATTTAATTTGGTCTGGTGTTATTAACCACTTGCCGCCCAGCAACCGCATATAAACGGCGGCAGGGCGGCGCTCGTAGGCAAAAGCACGTTTTAAAACAGCTGCCTTCAAAACCGGTAGGGGGCGCGCGCCCGCCCTACCTGTCCCGCGGGTGTCAGCAGCGGGTCTCCGCCGCCGGGTCACGGCCGGTTTTTACCGGCCGTTTTCCCGCGATGAACGGTGATCACTGACACAGAGCAGGGCTGCATTGTTTACACACAGCCCTGCTCTGTGACAGTTCGCCGACAAGCTGCAGAGGGAGAGAAGAGTTTCTCTCCCTCGGTCAGCTCCCCCCTCCCTCCCCCCGTCCAGTACACACCCCCACCCCCTAGTAAAACACTCCCCTTACACAGCAAATTCTAAAAATGTTAACCCCTTCCTCCCCAGTGACATTAGTACAGTTTCAGTGGTTTTTTTTTCACTGATCACTGTATTGGTGTCACTGGGGATGTCAGTGACCCCAAGTCAGTTCCCCCCCAGTGTCAAAATGTCTGCCGCAGTCCCGCCATAAGTCGCTGGTCGCCGTCATATGTTGCTGATCGGCGCCATTATTAGTATAAATAAAAATTAATCCCAGTATCTTTCCCGCCATTTGTAAACGCTATAACTTTCACGTAAACCAATTAATTTACATATATATTTTGTAACGGAACCGGACTGTGACTGCGCTATGGTATTTCTGTTAGAATCTCGCTTCCCTGTCCGAACACAGATCCACAGACCCCACCGCTGGCCATACAGGACGAGACAGCACCAGGCTTCTTAAGACAGGAAGTGAACTGCTTTATTTTAACACAAACACAAGATATATACACGGGGCGGGGCAATACAACCAGTAACAGGAAACACATCAGCAGGCCATCCCATCAGGGGGAAGGGCTGCCGGAAACACCCCCCACCAAACCAAGACACAGTGGAACAATGGGATACATCACATGGCAGTAGACAATACAGGAACACATACAGTTGTGTTCAAAATAATAGCAGTGTGTTGAAAAAAGTGAATAAAGCTGAAAATCCTTCTAGTAGCTTTTATTTCCATCCACACAAATGCATTGGGAACACGACACATTCTATTCCAAATCACAACATGAAGAAAAATACATCAAATTTGTGTTGTTCCTCTAAAAAAAATGGAAGAAAAGTGAATATTAGATGGTTCAAAAAAATCGCAGTGTTTGTATTCTTCTTTACAAACTCAAACATTCACTATATAAACTGAGAAATGTTTGAAGATTTTGCTTTCCTTTGAATGACTTCATGAATATTTGGTTGTAGTCGCACTGTTTCTGAGAACTGCTGTACATCTGTGTTGCATGGAGTCACCCAACTTCTGGCCCCTGTGATCAGGTATTCCAGCCCAGGATGATTGGACCACCTTCCACAGTTCTTCTCTATTTCTTGGTTTTGCCTCAGAAACGGCATTTTTGATGTCACCCCACAAGTTTTCTATTGGATGAAGATCCGGGGATTGGGCTGGCCACTCCATAACGTCAATCTTGTTGGTCTGGAACCAAGATGTTGCACATTTACTGGTGTGTTTGGGGTCGTTGTCTTGTTGGAACACCCATTTCAAGGGCATTTCCTCTTCAGCATAAGGCAGCATGACCTCTTCAAGTATTCTGATGGATTCAAACTGATCCATGATCCCTGGTATGCGATAAATAGGCCCAACACCGTAGTATGAGAAGCATCCCCATATCATGATGCTTGCACCACCATGCTTCACTGTCTGCACAGTGTACTGTGGCTTGAATTCAGTGTTTGGGGGTCGTCTGACAAACTGTCTCCGCCCACTAGACCCAAAAAGAACAATCTTACTTCCATCAGCCCACAAAATGTTGCGCCATTTCTCTTTAGGCCAGTCAATGTGCTCTTTGGCAGATTGTAACCTCTTCAGCACACGTCTTTTTCCCAACAGTGGGACTTTGCGGGGACTTCTTGCAGATATCTTGGCTTCACATCGGCGTCTTCTAATTGTAACAGTCCTCACAGGGAACGTCACACCTTCTTTCATCTTCCTGGAGCTGATTGTTGGCTGAGTCCTCACAGGGAACGTCACACCTTCTTTCATCTTCCTGGAGCTGATTGTTGACTGAGTCCGCCCCATTTTGGCTATTCTTCTATCCATTCCAATGGTAGTTTTTCGCTTTCTTCCACGTCTTTCAGGTTTTGGTTGCCATTTTAAAGCATTTGCCATCATTTTAGCTGAGCAGCCGATCATTTTCTGCACTTCTTTATATGTTTTCCCCTCTCCAATCAGCTTTTTAATCAAGGTACGCTGTTCTTCTGAACAATGTCTGGAACGACCCATTTTCCTCAGAATTTCAGAGAGAAATGCACTGTAACCAGCATGTACACATTTGCTGCCTTCCTTCCTTAAATAAGGGCAGTAATTGCCACCTGTTTATCAAAGAATGAATGACCTCACTAATAGAACTCCACACGGCTATTATTGTGAACACGCCCCTTCAATGAGTGATTCAATGACACAGAATCAGCAGCATGCATGTCATGACTGTCGGGTCTGTTGGATTTCTATTACTCTACTACACCTGCTAGGAAATTATTTGCCATGTAGAAATATCATTTCCACCAAAAACAGTGATTGATCCAGTTAGTGATGTCTGACTGCTATTATTTTGAACACAACTGTACATCCCATAATAGTTTACTGGCAAGCAAGGCACAATAGAACAATGGAACAACCACGTGGCAGTAAACAATGAACAACCCCCACACCAATACACAAACATTATTATATCCCATAATAGTTTGCTAGCACAATGGGATGCAGCCGCATGGCAGAGAACAATGAACAATCCCCGCACCAATATTGGAACATTTTGCCCTGTACCCCTAACAGGCACAGGGTGACTTACACATAATGGGAACATGGGGAGCTGAGACAGCGGTCCCCCCACCCCCAAAAGTCACTCCCATCACATATTTGAATAAAGGTTATATATTTTAGATTCATCAATTGGCCAGATGGTGCGTGCGCAGGGAAACGCACACTCGTCCAGTACAGATTTAGAAAAGCGGGACAAGTTGCAGAGTCCGCCAGCACAGAGAGCGCAGAGGGTCAAGCACAAGTTGGTGTCATAGAGAGCAAAGCAGGAAGGCTATAGGTCAATCAATAGACTCTCATACACATGCCGCAAGCCTTGTCCCCACTGAGTTCATCGCTAATAGCGCCTTTGCATCGGACTTGGACTGTGTGCATGTTGCCGATGCCATCCACTAGGGCTGAACAGCTCACCACTCCATGTTGTGCTATGTACATCTCGTGCTTGCCCGCACTTTTTCTCTGGTCCTCAATGACCCGCCACAATGCCTACAAGGTGGGCAGCCAGTGTGTATGGCTCATCTCTCCATTCATGCTCAAGGGTGGGGGAGGGCAGGAGGGGAAGCTGCCCTGGGTGCTGGTATTATGTGATGTGGGGGCACTACAAGGAGAGTTCCTGATGCTACAAGCTGACAGGAGTAGCTATAGTGGCTTCACTACTCCTGTCAGCTTAGCACAGAAAGTAACAGACCAAATCTTTAGAGGAGGGCAGAGCCGGAAGTGGGCAATGCTCTCTCTCCTCTCCAGCTCCACACTTTTGCCACTGCCGCGCTCCCAGATCAGGACTGTCAGATCGGGACTGTTCACAGTTTGTTTACCCGCCCCCATATCCTCTCAAACCCTGCACAGTCCGGAGGGGACTTTGGAGGGGATGTGCTAGGAGGGGTGATTTGGGAGGAATTTGTGCTGGAAGAGGGAAAGGGAAAATTTGTGCTGCGGGGATTGGGGGGGAGAGAATTTGTGCTGGGAGGGAGAATTTGGGGGGTGACGGGGGTAAGATTTGTTCTAGAAGGGGAAATGTGGGGGAATTTGTGCTAGGAGGGGGTACTTGGAGGGTAAGATTTGTTCTAGGATGGGAAATTTTGGGAGGCATGTCCTAGGTGGGGTGATTTGGGGCGACTTTTTGCTGAGGGGATGGGGGTAAGAGGATTTGTGCTAGGAAGAGGAATTTGGGGGGGGGGTTATGCTTGAAGGGGTGATTTGGGAGAGGGGAGAGGGTTTGTGCTACAAGGGAAATTTTCTTTGAGGAGTAATTTCTGTGAGGAAGTGAGATTTGGGGAGGGGGTTGTGCTAATATGGATGATTGGGGGGTATTTATGCTAGGAGGGGGATTTGGAGAGAGAGGATTTGAGCTGGGAGAGAGGATTTGACCTGGGCGGGAGGTTTGGGGGGGGGCAAAGATTTGTGTTGGAAGGGGTGCTTTCAGCAGGGAGGATGAGCGGTGTATTTAGTTCTTGTGCTGCCCTAGGCAACACAGAACCAACCCCCTCTGCCACCACCGCCAGCCACCCCCAGGCAACATGGCAACAAGCCCCCCCACCACCACCCTTTGCTACCACCAATCGCAACAACCATACTCAATATACCCCCCCCCCCCCCGGCCACCTCCCAATTCACTAACCTTTACTCTCCAGATTTACAGAAGTGCAGCTGGCCATCCCCACACCCTCCAGAAACATGCACCCTCCTCAGATCCTTGGCAGTGCCTCACCATGTCCCTTCTGAAAATTGCCGCCCAAGGCAAATGCCTTGTCTCCGTAGTGAATATGCTGCTGGGGAGGATTGGGGAGGATTGGTACTGAGATGAGGGGGCATTTTTGTTTGGAGAGAATTTTGGCCTGCAAAGGGAATTTAGGCTTAGGGGGTAAGCATGCAGATTAGTGCTTGATTGTTTTTTTTTGGGGGGGGGGGGATTTTGCTGACACATATGGGTTGATTTACTAAAGGCAATTAGACTGTGCACTTTGCAAAGGGCAATTGCACTCTGCAAGTGCAGTTGCCCCAGCTTTGTAAATGAGGGGAAGCTCTGCTGACTTCCATCATCCAATCATCCAATCATGTGCAAGCAAGAATGCAGTTTTTTTTTTCTTGCATGTGATTGGGTATTCTTGGCAAAGGGAAGATTTACCTCATTTACTAAGCTCTGGAGCAACTGCAATTACACTTTGCATAGTTCTAATTGCCTTTAGTAAATCAACCCCATAATACCCATAAATCTTACATAGTCTGGCTGAAAAAAAGACAAAAGTCCATCCAGTTCAACCATTAAAAAAAAAAAAAGTTGTAATCCTACACCCACAGTTGATCCAGAGGAAGTCCAAAAAAACCAGCAAAGCACGATCCAATCTGCTCCTGCAGGGAAAAAAATTCCTTCCTGATCCCCGAGAGGCAATCGGATATTCCCTGGATCAACTTTCCCTATAAATGTTATATCCAGTTATATTCTGTGTATCTAAGAAGGAATCTTGGGGTGAAACAGTTTGGCCTCATCACCCTGGGCTCCAGATGACCTTGTCCCTGCACTGGCTACATCCTACTGGGGAGAGGGAGGTGTGGCCCACATGACATCATGAGTACCGTTGTCTGACCATCCAATCAAAGCATGTGAAAATGCTGACGTGATTGTATGCCTGCTAAGAGGCCCAGGTACAACTTTATTCCGATAAACGTCAGGGGGACAATCCAAAAAGTAGTCAATCTAGGCATCAAGACTAAAAAGAACATGAGATCATTTTGGTATCAATCCGATAACCATACAATATCCCCTCCTCGGGGTCATATTCAAATACGACCCCCAGGAGGGGACATTGTATTGATATAAGATTGATATGGAGATGTGCTTATGTTCTTTCTAGCCCTGATGATGGGGGTGCTCTTGGACCCCCATAATGCGTTGGGTACTTTTTGGATGTTCCCCTTGACTTTTAGCAGAACAACGTTGTACCTGGACCTCCTAGCAGTGGGATGGCGCTTCAGTTTCAGTTTTGGTTCAACTGACTGGAAAACTGGAAAGCTTGTGTAGATCACAAGTAGAGATGAGCGAATCGAACATGACGAAGTGGAATTCGTTCCGAAGATTTGGAAAAATTCTATTCGCGACGAATCCGAAGATTAGCAAACTTCGGATGCACGAATCTAATTTTCCCAAAAATGGCGGCGACATGTGTGGCGACGGAGAAAATGGACAGAGAAGATGGGGCGGGGATCTCTGGGAAGGCGCGCAGACAAGGCGCGCTGACCCATAATGCATTCATGACATGTGATCGCATTAGCCAATCAGCAGCCAGCCAGCACTGTGTAATGGTGGAGCTATAAATCGCGGCCATCTTAGAATTCTCCATTAGCCTCCGGTCATTCAAAAGAGACAGACCTGTGTGTATTAAGGGACAGAGTTAGGGCCACAGAGACTTTAGGGCCACAGAATCGTTACTCAGGGACACAGAATCGTTACTCAGGGACACAGAATCGTTACTCAGGGACACAGAATCGTTACTCAGGGACACAGAATCGTTACTTAGGGCCACAGCTATCAAAGAATCGAAAATTTAAAGTGACATACACCCTTTTTTTTTTTGGTGGCTGTCGTGCACAGTTGGTGCTGCAGTTTGCCGATTGTGTACAAAATAAACTGACTTTCTGCTTCACAACCACTATTGTACGTTCAAAGAGTTAAATCCATTTACACGCCGGCTGGCGGTAATATTTTTTGGGTGATTAGTGCATTCCAGTGACCTAAACGTACAGTTTCCAGCCAATGGCAAGCTGCAATTGACCGATTGTGCTAAATAAACTGACTTTCTGCTTCACAACCACTATTGTACGTTCAAAGAGTTAAATCCGGTTTTATTTTTGGGGTGCTTATTGAATTAAAGAGTATGTCAGACAACAAGCAGAGGAGTGGCAGAGGAGGCAATGTTTCAGGAGCGAGCAGACGTGGCAGCAGAGGAAGGGGTCGAGGCAGCACTAGTCGCAGCCAGAGGCCAGTGCTCCCGGTGTCATCCAGCGGTCGTGTCTCCACCGACAACCCTGCCGTCATCGATTGGTTGACTCGGTCGTCTTCCTCTTCCCAGGTCACCTCTGACACCTACAGCCAACGGTCGGTGGGTACGTCAGACACAACCGTTAGTTGGCATGGCCCGGGAGCAAGCCCACTGAAATCACGTGTCCTCTACCTGCCCCTGTCCTTTGGTGTTCCCTCACCAAGCGAAGTATCGCATGCTGTGGGCTCAGCCCCACTGTACAGTGAGGAAGAGCTAACAGAGGGCGGTCAGGAACGGGGGGAGACATCCGCCTCTTCAGCAGCCAGGCGAAGAAGTACTGGCGAGGAGAGTGGCTCGGTAGCCGGTCTAGAGACAGGTCTGTCTCCTGACCCACACGCAGCCGAGGGGGCTAGTAGTGACGCGGAGACCCTAATTGATGATGATGAGGCTGATCGCACTTGGCAGCCTCGTCGTCATCAGGCTATTGCGTCCGCATCATCAGGAGAAGAGGGTGCCAGCTTGCCAGCGAGCAAAACAGTCGGTGGGTTGCCCAGGAGGCAGCAGGGTCGCAGCAGTGTCAGTGGAGGCAAACGGCCACGGAGTAGAGCACCAGCTCCACTGCAGCCTACCACCACGGCCAGTAGTGGTGCCGGTGTGCACAGAGGAAGTAGCAGTCAGCCAGTGAGGAGTAGCGGGGGCAAAGTTTCCTACTCGGCGGTGTGGCAATTTTTCGTCAAGCCGCCCGAGGAAGTAAACGTAGCCGTATGTCGACTATGTGGCCAGAAAGTCAAGCGTGGCCAGGGGGCCCATGTTGGGACTACAGCGTTGCGTCAGCATATGCAGCGTCGCCATTCGGTGGCCTGGGAAAACCGTGATAAAGATACGGCGGTTCTGCCTGCCCCAGCCCCCGCTCCATCACCCGCTCCGTTACTTGCTCCGTCACCCGACGTCAATCGCCCTCTATCAGCCAGTCAAGGCTCCAACACCTCTGCTGAGGGGAGTTGTCGCTCGTTGGCATCTTCCGCTCGTTCAGATGCTCCTTCTCCTGCTACTCCTCTTCACGGATTCCGTCAGCAGTCTTTCTTGGAATCCGTTTCCAAGAGACAACAGTTTGCGAGCACGCACCCGACGGTGCAGAAGCTGAACGTCCTGTCCGTTTGCTGGTGCTGCAGTCCCTCCCTTTCCAAGTGGTGGACTCAGCACCTTTCCGAGAAATGATGGCTTGTGCCGAGCCGCGGTGGAGAGTGCCAAGCCGGCATTTCTTCGCCAAAAAGGCAGTGCCAGCCCTGCATTCACATGTAGAAGAGATGGTGGGCCAGTCTTTGAGCATGTCGGTCTCTGCCAAAGTGCACGGCAGCGCCGACGTGTGGAGCTGTAACTACGGTCAGGGACAGTACATGTCATTTACGGCCCACTGGGTGAACGTGGTGCCGGCACAGCCACACCAGCAACTTGGACAGGTCACGCCGCTTTTGCCTCCACGTTTGCACGTCCTTGGTCCAGCAAAGATGTCCGCCTCTACCACCTCTTCTTCCGCCGTGTCCTCAGCCGCCACCCCCGTGCCAAGTCCCATTACCCGACCGGCATATCACATGTGCAGGGCGCAACGGTGTCACGCTGTGCTGCACCTGGTATGCCTTGGTGAACGTAGTCACACAGGGGGAAACTTCTGAGTGTAATGAACAGACACCAAAGGGCAGCACAGAACTGTTATTACTCGCTCAAGCATGGCTGAACAAAATCAGTCTCTACCACAAATTGGACCCAGACCTGCCCAGGGTCTCGTAAGTAGATTGCACGGAAGAGTAGAGTCCGTTATCGGAATTAAATAGACAAAACGCCACACCAAAAAGAGTGGCCATTTCCAACACTTATTCCAGAAAGAGGAACAACCCGTTTCATATACGGCCCGTAGACGTTTCACGTCTGCCACATTCAGTCGATTTAAGACGCAAGCTCCACTTCCTGTGGTCTCTGACCGTCGATATACCTTTAAGTGTCAGCTTTGAAGCTATATTCCCTCCGGAGCACTGACACTGGTGCCCTTCCGTCAACATGCCTTTAAGTTTCAGTTTTCAACCATATTCCCCACAGAAGCCAAAACTCTTGGGTATCCCAGAAGCTGCTCAGCGGGTCAGGGCAATAAAAGCTCCTGGTTCGCAGGTTGTTCCGTCTTATGGATGGAAGTACGACGGTATATGATGATCTTCTTCGCACCCACGGCATTACTTCGTAGAATTTCTGCATTGCATCTGCAATCACAACGCTGACTTCCCGGATCGCCACTCAGCCATTGGACTCTTGATAGTCGTCTCCCCACACTGCTGCTGGGGGGACTTTTTAAACCTAGGCCTGTGTATGGCCTTCAATTGTAAGCTGCTTCTGCTCCGCCACTCTGCCATTGGACTCTTGATAGTCGTCTCCCCACATTGCTGCTGGGGGGACTTTTTAACATAGGCCTCTGTATGGCCTTCAATTTAAGCTGCTTACGCTTTGCCACTCTGCCATGGGCCCCTGTACCTCCTCCTCTTGCTGCTGCCAGGTCCAGAGTGTGTCATGGGTCCCTGTACGGCCTCCCATTGCTGCTGACTTCATCGCCAGACTCTGCCATGTGCCACTTTCAGGTCTCCTTACACTGTTGGTGGGTTCCATTTTGTGATAGGGTGCTGTATGGCCTCCCATTGCTGCTGCCTCCACCGCCACCCTGCGCTATGTGCCTCTGTCGTCTGCTCACGCTGCTGACGGCTTCCGCTTTTTAAACCGAGGCCTGTGTTTGGCTTCCGAATACTGCTGCATCCACCGCCACCCTGCGCCATGTGCCTCTGTCGTCTGCTCACGCTGCTGACGGCTTCCGCTTTTTAACCTAGGCCTGTGTATGGCTTCAGAATAATGCTGCCTACACCGCCACCCTGCGCCATGTGCCTCTGTCGTCTGCTCACGCTGCTGCCAGGTCCATACTGATTCATGGCCCCCTGTACCGGCTCCTCATGAACGTGGTTCAGCGGGTTTGCATCACTTAACGGCAAATCGTTGACAAACGCTGGGACGTTCAGTGTTGTGCGCATTAAGCCAGACACCAAAGGGCAGCACAGACCTGTTATTACTTGCTCAAGCATGGCTGAACAAAACCAGTCTCTACCACAAATTGGACCCAGACCTGCCCAGGGTCTCGTAAGTAGATTGCACGGAGGAGTAGAGTTCGTTATTGGAATTAACTGTGAGGGACTTTTAAACCTAGGCCTGTGTATGGCCTTCAATTGAAGCTGCTTCTGCTCCGCCACTCTGCCATTGGACTCTTGATAGTCGTCTCCCCACGCTGCTGCTGGGGGGACTTTTTAACATAGGCCTCTGTATGGCCTTCAATTTTAGCTGCTTACACTCCGCCACTCTGCCATGGGCCCCTGTACCGCCTCCTCATGCTGCTGCCAGGCCCGTAATCTGCCATGGGCCCCCGTACCGACTCCTCATGCTGCTGCCAGGCCCGTAATCTGTCATGGGCCCCTGTACCGCCTCCTCATGCTGCTGCCAGGTCCAGAGTGTGTCATGGGTCCCTGTACGGCCTCCCATTGCTGCTGTCTCCATCGCCACACTGTGCCATGTGCCACTTTCAGGTCTCCTCACACTGCTGGGGGTTCCATTTTGTCATAGGGTGCTGTATGGCCTCCCATTGCTGCTGCCTCCACCGCCACACTGTGGCTCCACACTCTGGTTTTGGCCCCGTGACTGCCCAAATGAGTGAAGTGTGCGGTGATTCTAAGATCGACGGCACTCATCTGCATGTCATACTGACTGTCAGTATTATTTCTCTTCCCCAGCAGACTCCAAGGGCATTTAAATTAAAGGTACAGTGTTCTGCACTAATATAAAGGCTCTCTGAAGCCTAGAAACCCTTTTTATAAAGTTAAATTCGCAGCGAATATATTTGGCTCGAAGCGAATTTATTCGGCGAATTCGGCGAATCAGCCGAACCGAATTTTTGAATAATTCGCTCATCTCTAATCACAAGCCAGGCCGTAGAGAAATACGAACTCTTCGCTAAGCAAAACAGTTCTCATAAATGTATTTCTCTATGCTGTGCATAACTGTTTCCCCCCGGGTTCAGATTTAATCTTCCAATTGGTGGGCTTCCTCTAAGCAGCATCAAAGCCCCGTCCTCCCAGACTTCTGTTACTGGATTTACTAAAAATATCAAGCGGTGTACAAACACAATCATAAACATCTAGAAATGTGTTTTTCCATTGCGGCATCATCTATGTCTCCAGTGAACAGAGGTGTAAGTGCCTTGTTAAATATAGCCGGGCTCACGCGGCTGTCCATTCATCTGGGAATAAAGTGGTGAATTACAGTAGCTCCATCAAGCTCTTGTTAGGGATATAAGTGATGGATGCATTTAGCATCTCGATGAAAACCAAGAACTTGAACGTGCATGTGCCAGGTTAATTAACAACCGTAATCACATTATTTACCAGAAGGAGACAGGAGAAGGAGATACAGTCAGGTCCATAAATATTGGGACATCGACACAATTCTAACATTTTTGGCTCTATGCACCACCACAATGGATTTGAAATGAAATGAACAAGATGTGCTTTAACTGCAGACTGTCAGCTTTAATTTGAGGGTATTTACATCCAAATCAGGTGAACGGTGTAGGAATTACAACAGTTTGCATATGTGCCTCTCACTTGTTAAGGGACCAAAAGTAATGGGACAGAATAATAATCATAAATCAAACTTTCACTTTTTAATACTTGGTTGCAAATCCTTTGCAGTCAATTACAGCCTGAAGTCTGGAACGCATAGACATCACCAGACGCTGGGTTTCATCCCTGGTGATGCTCTGCCAGGCCTCTACTGCAACTGTCTTCAGTTCCTGCTTGTTCTTGGGGCATTTTCCCTTCAGTTTTGTCTTCAGCAAGTGAAATGCTCCATCGGATTCAGGTCAGGTGATGGACTTGGCCATTGCAGAACATTCCACTTCTTTGGTTGCTTTTGCAGTCTGCTTTGGGTCATTGTCCATCTGCACTGTGAAGCGTCCAATGAGTTGTGAAGCATTTGGCTGAATATGAGCAGATAATATTCCCGAAACACTTCACAATTCATCCGGCTGCTTTTGTCAGCAGTCACATCATCAATAAATACAAGAGAAGCAGTTCCATTGGCAGCCATACATGCCCACGCCATGACACTCCCACCACCATGCTTCACTGATGAGGTGGTCTGCTTAGGATCATGAGCAGTTCCGTTCCTTCTCCATACTCTTCTCTTCCCATCACTCTGGTACAAGTTGATGTCGGTCTCATCTGTCCAAAGGATGTTGTTCCAGAACTGTGAAGGCTTTTTTACATGTCGTTTGGCAAACTCTAATCTGGCCTTCCTGTTTTTGAGGCTCACCAATGGTTTCCATCTTGTGGTGAACCCTCTGTATTCACTCTGGTGAAGTCTTCTGTTGATTGTTGACTTTGACACACATACACCTACCTCCTGGAGAGTGTTCTTGATCTGATGCTACGCCAGTGGCTGGGAAGGGTGTGGTTGAAAAGGCTACTTTCACACTGATCTGCTGTGGATTACCCACACCCTGGGAGCAGCGTAGTGCACCTGCAGCTTTCCTGCGGTTAGCTGTGCTTTTCCATTAATGTCTATTATATCTTGTGGGCATGGTGCACTTCTGAAAGTGCACCAAAATGCCTGCATTCAGTTTGAGTCACTCTAAATTCAGTATGAGGTGGAGGGCCGCATCAGAGGGCTCTGAGGGCCGCAAGTTGAGCACCCCTGTTCTACATAGAAGAGACAGGCCAAGGCTCACCCAAGGTTGATTTTCCAGCAGGTTGGGAATTCTTAGCATTGATTATTGAGTGCGTCCCATCACCAGGAATTCAGAAACAGAGATTATTGCTCAAAATCTCAAACATCACCTCCAGTGCCTTGAAGATGTGGGTTACCACGAAACGCGTAGGGGGAGCCTATTTTGTGACATCCTCACGCATGCCTCCATTGGGCACGTGTCACCATTTTGCATACGTGAATTTGGTTATGCTTGTTTAATTTTTATGGGATACTGATGCTATTCCTAGAGCTGAGGCTGTGGAGAGCGGTGGTTTTAAGTGCCATCCACTTGAGATCCATCTGCTGCTGACCTGTTGCCTTTGAGATAAGTGGAGAACCATGCTGTTTTTTTATTGAGGGAATAAAAAAGAGGGAAAGAAAAGGGGAAAGAGGGAAAGAAGGAAGAAGGGAGGGAAAGAAAGAAAGAAGGATGGAAAGAAGGAAGGAAGGAAGGAGGGAAACAGGAGACAGAGCAAGAGAAAGAAAGAGAGATGTATAGAAGGAAGGAAGGAAGGAAGGAAGGAAGGAAGGAAGGAAGGAGAAAGAAGGAAAGATGGAAGGAGAGAAAGAAGGAAGGAGGGAAAGAAGGAAAGATGGAAGGAGGAAAAGAAGGAAAGATGGAAGGAGAAAAAGAAGAAAGGAGGGAAAGAAAGAAGGAAAGAAGAAAGGAGAGAAAGAAGGAAGGAGGGAAAGAAGGAAAGATGGAAGGAGAGAAAGAAGGAAGGAGGGAAAGAAGGAAAGATGGAAGGAGAGAAAGAAGAAAGGAGGGAAAGAAGGAAAGATGGAAGGAGGGAAAGAAAGAGGGAAAGAAGAAAGGAGAGAAAGAAGGAAGGAGGGAAAGAAGGAAAGATGGAAGGAGAGAAAGAAGGAAGGAGGGAAAGAAGGAAAGATGGAAGGAGAAAAAGAAGGAAGGAGGGAAAGAAAGAAGAAGGGAAAGAAGGAAATATGGAAGGAGAGAAAGAAGGAAGGAGGGAAAGAAAGAAGAAGGGAAAGAAAGAAGAAGGGAAAGAAAGGGAAAAGAAGAAAGGAAAGAGAAAGAAAGAAAGAAAAAAAGAAAGAAAGAAAGAAAGAAAGAAAGAAAGAAAGAAAGAAAGAAAGAAAGAAAGAAAGAAAGAAAGAGAAAAAGCAATCTGGCTGGAAGTGTAGCCGGGGCAGACACAGGAGGAGAGGGCGGGTGGAGGAGGGGCAGCTTTCTCTCTCCCGTTTGTGTGTGTATGGGGAACTGTCAGCACCAGGGACAGCATATGCTGACCTTGGGAGATAATGCTATCTAACCCTTCAGAGTTAAGATGCATTGAACAATTGCAGGACAACACATACAACCTTCTTGGTTGGGGAACTGGTGATATATAGTGGCCACCCAGTTACTGTGGTAGGTGTTGGCAGCCCAGCTGATGGCTGAGGACTGGTGTCCTAATTGCTCCTCACGTCATGGCTTGGTCTTCATCTTGGAGCCTGCTGCAGTCCAGAGTTTTCTGGAAACCTGGCCTGTGGGTCACGAGAGGGAAGCCTTGGTTATGTGTACAAGAAATGGTGCCAAGGTCAGAAGCAGAGGGAGAGCATTCCCACCTTGATATGCTGTGGAGTACTGTGAGGTAAAGATGACAGTGTCCCTGGAACTTCTGCATAAAGAGGTTACTGTTCAGAAAGTACCGTGGTCTGGATAGCTAGTATGGCTTGTTGGTATATCACCTGTCCCTAGGGAGAAACCTAATTGGTGTTTTAAAAAAATATCCTTTCAAAAGAACTTGAGCTCTGGCACTGTTGGCCCCTTTAAGGTTTAGGAGCTGCTGAACCTGGGTATTATAGCTAGGCCACATGTTGCCTCTCCTCAGCCCCTCTTGATTGGATAGCATGGTGTAGAGAGAGATGAGGTGGGAAGTGATTATGTCACATATCAGGTTATAGAGCCTGACGTTTAGAGAGAGGCCTTTCCTACAGGTCTAGCTCAGAGACCATTGGCATTGGGACAGTGGCCACAAGAGCAGGATGAAGTATGAGTGTCTGTAAAGTGTCCAGTAGACCGCACAGGTAAGTAGCTGGTGTAGGAATGGAGCAGAGGCAGCAGCACACTTCAGCAAGTGCAGCAGACCCAAAACTTGGCAGAGGGCAGGCTACCAGTTGCTTGGCTCGCAGATGACTGGCAAGGACCAGGTGAGTAGTGTGCTGGTCAGAAGATGTTGAGCAGATAATACAGGAATGCGTGGTCGGGCAAGCCTGGTCAGTAACTGACTTCAGATCAGGCATGGACAGCTGGCAGAAGAATGTTCAGGGCACAGGCTGGTATCAATAGAGCAGGAAGATGAATGGTAGGCAGAGCGGAATCCATAGACAAACAGAGGTCAGGGTAAGTAGCGTTCAGGCGTTGTTGAGACAAGCCAGGTTAGTCACAGGAGACAGGTACAGGATCTGGCATAGGAACACACAGAAAGCTGTTGATCGGACAGCACTGAGTAGTACAACCATTGCACCTAAATAGTCCATTTGACGCCAGAGCCGGGGCGGACTGACAATTCATGGGGCCCCCCGGGCAATAGGGGATCATGGGGCCCCTGTGTCCTTGCCCAAACTCAAAAAAAGCCTATGAAAAAGGTACCAGGGGCATCTCATGGGGCCCCCTACTGACCCCAGGCCCTCGGGCAGTGCCCGACTTTCCAAATGGTCAGTCCGCCCCTGCGCCAGAGTCAGGTATGCATATGCGCACAGCTGTGCACAGTAAAATGAGTATCTACAGGCCTGCGCATCTGTATGCACCTCAGAGCTTCATCTGTACTATGGCCAGCACTTCACTGACAGATTAGTTGCATCATTGGCCTGGAACTTAGGCCTACCCACCAAATGTGGGGAGGAGGAGGACAAAGGCGACACATGAGGAGGACAGAAGGGCAGGGTGCCAGGTACAGAGGGTCACAAGACCACCAATGGGGACACGCAGGACCATGAGGAGCAGCAGTGATGTGGGGATATGCACACTGAGCTGCTGTAATCAGCATAGGGGAGCTTATTATATTCCAGCAACCAGACCCGAAGGAGAATACTCTAGCTCTCCATCTAGGCAGCTTCAGTCACCAGAATTTCAAGGATCCCTGTCAACATTCCGTCCTCATTTCCCTCCACCTAAAATGACACAAATTTGGGCATCTTGTCTTTGGTTTTTCCACCTGTTGACCTTCTGAGAAGCCAGACACTGACTTCTATTGAGTCAGAAAGACAGTGTGATCAAACCCCTGATCCTCATACTCTACCTTGGGACAGGGTTTCCTGACCCCACATCAGCCCATCGTCATACAGACCCCCTGACCCAAAGGATGTACTATGTGACGGGAGTGACTTTGGGTGGGGGACGCATGGAACACAGCTCACTTTGGAGAAGTGGGGAGACCCCTGTCTCAGCTCCCCATATCCCTCTTGTGTGTAAGTCACCCTGTGCCAGTTATGGGTACAGGGTGGAATGTCCTGTTATTGTGTAGACATGTATAGGTGGGGTATGGGGGTTGTCCATTGTTTACTGCCATGTGGTCCCATTGTTCTATTATGTGTTTGTGTATTGACTTGGTGAGGGGTGTTTCCAGAGGCCCTCCTGATGGGACTGTCTGTTGGGATGTGTCTCTGGTTGCTAAATTTGGTTTGCCCTGCCCTGTGTCCTTATGCAGGGGGGGGGTTGTTCCCTTGAATGTTTATATCTTGTGTCTGTGTTAAAATAAAGCAGTTTATTTCCTGTTTTATGACAAGTCTGGTGCTGTCTAGTCTTGTATGGTCAGCAGTGGTGTCCATGGTCGGTGTTCGGACAGGGAAGCGGGAGTCTAACGGAAACACCCTAGGGCAGTCGGGGTCCGGTTCCGTTACATACTACATCCAGGAATATGTTCTACAGGCAATGGAGTGGTGATCAACCTTTGGCCACCTTTACTTTTCTTTAAAGTTTACCTACACTTGTTTGGGTCACTATTACTATTAGTGGAACTTTCTAAAGGGGACCACCCAGATCAAATCTCTGTAAGTTGCATCAAGGCCTTTCTGAATGATGTACTACCTGAATGGACTACAGATGACTTCACTTATTTATTATAGGTACTTATATAGCATCAATTTACACAGCGCTTTACATATATATTGTACATTCACATCAGTCCCTAACCCTCAAGGGGCGTACAATCTAAGGTCACTAACTTATATTCATACATACACATACTAGGGACAATTTAGACAGGAGCCAATTCACCTACCAGCATGTCTTTGGAGCAGTGGCGGACTGACCATTTGGAAACTCAGGCACTGCCCGAGGACCCGGGGTCAGTAGGGGGCCCCATGAGATGCCCTTGGTACCTTTTTCATAGGCTTTTTTGAGTTTGGCCAAGGACACAGGGGCCCCATGATCCCCTATTGCCCGGGGGCCCCATGAGTTGTCAGTCCGCCCCTGGTTTGGAGTGTGGGAGGAATCCCCGGAGGAAACTCACGCAGGCACAGGGAGAACATGCAAACTCCTTGCAGATGGTGCTGTGGTTGGGATTTGAACCAATGACCCGAGTACTGCCAGGCAGAAGTGCGAACCATTTGGCCACTGTACTGTTCAGCATTACTCAACCTTCACTTGAAGATCGAGTGATCCATTTTAAAGGGCCCTACTGCTGGCAGACTTTGTGGCAGATTTGCCCACTGGTTGGTGGTGAGCTGAGGCATATCGAGTGGTAGTTAGGCCTCCCCCTCCAGCAAAGTACCCCTCTCTTACTCATTTTTGGAGACATTTGGTTTCATCCACTGTTGTTTTATTATTGCTTTGCAGTGTTGTCCTCCACGCACCCAGTGGCAATAAAAAGAACAAGCACCAGTCTTTTCCACTTTATTGTATTATTTCATTATTCCACTAGAATTGAACTGTTGCTGCTACTATTGTCAAACCTGTTTTACCAAGACTTTCCTGGGGGCTTATTTCTGCTTTATTGAAGCCTAAATATAGCCACTGGTGTGGTGGTGTATTGTTATTGGTCCAATTACAGGGTTGGCTATCAATGGAAGCAGTAGGAGAATCCATCATATAAAAAGAAAATAGCAGCTGACAAGAGCAGACCTGCCAAAAAGTGGTATATTACAACCCATCATATACCTGCAGCTAATTTGTCTTTGAATATCTCAGTTCCAGTTATGGTAAAGAGATGCATCCAAGGGAACCTCTGTTACGATAACCATCCATGGACTTTTTTCATCTCCATCGACTTCTCTGACTAAGTCTTTTACAACTGGAATGCTAGGACTGGGACTTCCCATACATGAACAGAGACCATCCACAGTTTTGTATGAAGACAGATATAATCTCCACAAATTAAAGTACAGGTCGCACACAACCAATTCTTGTCAGGTTCAAGTTACAAAACTATACTTTTATTTTTAAACTTTTGAGGTTTCATTTCGTTACTATAACTAGAGATGAGCGAATCGAACCTGGCGAAGTGGAATTCGTTTCGAATTTCAGGAAAAATTCGATTCGCATCGAATCCGAATTTTAGCAAACTTCGGGTGCACGAATCGAATTTTTCCCGATCAGCCGGCAAAAGTGTCATCTGCAGAGAGCTCCGCTATTTCTGACAGTTCTGACAGTTCATTTACAGCGGTTGAAACATTGTATCTATTTGTTTCCATTTAGGATACAGATGTTTTTATTCGGAAATAAATAGATACAATGTTTCAACCGCTGTAAATGTGAAGGAACTGTCAGAGAACTGTCAGAAATAGCGGAGCTCTCTGCAGATACACTTTTTGCTGTACTGGAATACTTCTTCTTTTCATTCTTCTTCTTCTTTTCATTCTTCTTCTTCTTCTTTTCATTCTTCTTTTCATTCTTCTTCTTCTTCTTTTCATTCTTCTTTTCATTCTTCTTCTTCTTCTTTTCATTCTTCTTCTTCTCTTCTTTTCATTCTTCTTCTTCTTCTTTTCATTCTTCTTCTTTTCATTCTTCTTTTCATTCTTCTTCTTTTCATTCATTCTTCTTCTTCTTCTTTTCATTCTTCTTCATTCTCTTCTTCTTCATTCTTCTTTTCATTCTTCTTCTTCTTCTTTTCATTCTTCTTCTTCTTCTTTTCATTCTTCTTCTTTTCATTCTTCTTCTTCTTTTCATTCTTCTTCTTCTTCTTTTCATTCTACTTCTTCTTTTCATTCTTCTTTTCATTCTTCTTCTTCTTCTTCTCATTCTTCTTTTCATTCTTCTTCTCATTCTTCTTTTCATTCTTCTTCTTCTTCTTTTCATTCTTCTTCTTTCTTCTTTTCATTCTTCTTCTTCTTCTTCATTCTTTCTTCTTTTCATTCTTCTTCTTCTTCTTTTCATTCTTCTTTTCATTCTTCTTCTTCTTCTTTTCATTCTTCTTCTTCTTCTTTCCATTCTTCTTCTTCTTCTTTTCATTCTTCTTTTCATTCTTCTTCTTCTTCTTTTCATTCTTCTTCTTCTTCTTTTCATTCTTCTTCTTTTCATTCTTCTTTTCATTCTTCTCATTCTTCTTCTCATTCCTATTTTCATTCTTCTTCTCATTCTTCTTTTCATTCTTCTTCTTCTTCTTTTCATTCTTCTTCTTCTTCTTTTCATTCTTCTTCTTCTTTTCATTCTTCTTTTCATTCTTCTTCTTCTCATTCTTCTTCTTCTTCTTCTTTTCATTCTTCTTCTTCTTCTTTCTTTTCATTCTTCTTTTCCTTCTTCTTCTTCTTCTTTTCATTCTTCTTTTCATTCTTCTTATTCTTCTTTTCATTCTTCTTTTCATTCTTCTCATTCTTCTTTTCATTCCTCTTTTCATTCTTCTTCTCATTCTTCTTTTCATTCTTCTCCTTCTTCTTTTCATTCTTCTTCTTCTTCTTTTCATTCTTCTTTTCATTCTTCTTCTTTTCATTCTTCTTCTTTTCATTCTTTCTTCTTCTTTTCATTCTTCTTCTTCTTCTTTTCATTCTTCTTTTCATTCTTCTTCTTTCTTTTCATTCTTCTTTTTCATTCTTCTTCTTCTTCTTTTCATTCTTCTTCTTCTTCTTTTCATTCTTCTTCTTCTTCTTTTCATTCTTCTTTTCATTCTTCTTCTTCTTTTCATTCTTCTTCTTCTTCTTCTTTTCATTCTTCTTTTCATTCTTCTTCTTCTTCTTTTCATTCTTCTTCTTCTTCTTCTTTTAATTCTTCTTTTCATTCTTCTTCTTCTTCTTTTCATTCTTCTTCTTCTTCTTGTCATTCTTCTTCTTCTTCTTGTCATTATTCTTTTCATTCTTCTTCTTCTTTTTCATTCTTCTTCTTCTTCTTCTTCTTTTCATTCTTCTTTTCATTCTTCTTCTTCTTTTCATTCTTCTTCTTCTTCTTTTCATTCTTCTTTTCATTTTCTTCTTCTTCTTCTTTTCATTCTTTCTTCTTCTTCTTTTCATTCTTCTTTTCATTCTTCTTCTTTTTTCATTTTTCTTCTTCTTCTTTTCATTCTTCTTTTCTTCTTCTTTTCTTCTTCTTCTTTTCATTCTTCTTCTTCTTCTTTTCATTCTTCTTCTTCATTCTTCTTCATTCTTCTTTTCATTCTTCTTCTTCTTCTTTTCATTCTTCTTTTCATTCTTCTTCTTCTTCTTTTCATTTTCATTTCTTCTTTTCATTCTTCTTTTCATTCTTCTCATTCTTCTTTTAATTCTTCTTTTCATTCTTCTTTTAATTCTTCTTTTCATTCTTCTTCTCATTCTTCTTTTCATTTCTTCTTCTTCTTTTCATTCTTCATTCTTCTTCTTTTCATTCTTCTTCTTCTTTTCATTTCTTCTTCTTCTTCTTTTCTTCTTCTTCTTCTTCTTCTTCTTCTTCGTCGTGCCCCGTGACTGCCCAAATGAGTGAAGTGTGCGGTGATTCTAAGATCGACGGCACTCATCTGCATGTCATACTGACTGACAGTATTATTTCTCTTCCCCAGCAGACTCCAAGGGCATTTAAATTAAAGGTACAGTGTTCTGCACTAATATAAAGGCTCTCTGAAGCCTAGAAACCCTTTAAATAAGTTAAATTCGCGGCGAATAAATTCACATCGAATCGAATTTCTCCCGCAAATTCGGCGAATCGGCCGAATCGGATTTTTGAATAATTCGCTCATCTCTAACTATAACCTCTTCCAAGTCTATAGTACATCATAAGTACTATAAGTACATCATCCCTCGGCCTCAGAGATTCTGCTCTCTCCTGGCTCTCATCCTACCTGTCACAACGCTCTTTCAGCGTTAGCTATAATGCTACCACCTCCCCCTCACTCCCCCTCTCTGTTGGGGTCCCTCAAGGCTCTGTCCTTGGACCCCTTCTCTTCTCCATCTACACCTCCTCCCTTGACCAACTCATACACTGTCACGGCTTCAACTACCACCTCTATGCCGACGACACACAAATCTATCTCTCAACCCCCTCGGTCTCTGCCCGAATCACACACCTATGAGCGACATATCAGACTGGATGTCGCTCCACTTCCTTAAACTGAACCTCTCCAAGACCGAGTTTCTTGTCTTCCCCCCAGCCCGGACCCCACCCCCCATTGACTTCTCCGTCACATCCAACAACGCCACCATCAAACCCGCCCCGCAGGCCAGAGTACTTGGTGTCATTCTGGACTCCAACCTTTCCTTCCAGCCCCAAGTCCAAATCTTTTTAACAAACTCGTGCAGAATCCGCACTCCCTCCGCAACATCGCCAAAATCCGCACGTTCCTAACCCCAGAAACCACTAAACAGCTCATCCACTCCCTCATCATATCACCACTCGACTACTGCAACTCCCACCTCACTGGCCTGCCTCCCCGCTGGCTATCACCGCTTCAGTCCATCCTGAATACGGCTACCAGACTCATTCACCTTTCCAACCGCTCCATCTCCGCCACCCCCCTCTGCCAATCCCTCCACTGGTCTCCACTCAGTGTCCTCCACCCCCCTCTGCCAATCCCTCCACTGGCCTCCACTCAGTGTCCTCCACCCCCTCTGCCAATCCCTCCACTGGTCTCCACTCAGTGTCCTCCACCCCCTCTCTGCCAATCCCTCCACTGGCCTCCACTCAGTGTCCTCCACCCCCCTCTGCCAATCCCTCCACTGGCTTCCGATTGCGCAACGGATCAAATTCAAAATCCTAACACTGACTTACAAAGCCGTCCACCATACTGCCCCGAACTACATCACTGACCTAATATCCAAGTACCATCCAACATGCACACTCCGCTCCTCACAAGACCTCCTTCTCTCTAGTTCCCTGGTCTCCTCCTCCCATGCCCGCCTCCAGGACTTCTCCAGGGTGTCACCCATCCTCTGGAACTCCCTGCCCCAACCCATCAGATTATCACCTACTCTCTTCTCCTTTAGGCACACCCTGAAAACCCACCTCTTCAGGGAAGCCTACCCCACCCCCTGCTAACTTGCCGACCTCCTCCACTCTTCCTACCACTCCATCCCCCACAGCTATCTCCTCCTGTACCACCATCCCCTCCCTCCTAGATTGTAAGCTCGAAAGAGCAGGGCCCTCGATCCCCTCATGTTTTGCATTGTATTGGTATTGTTCTGTCACATGTTCTGTCCCCCCTTTGTAATGTACAGCGCTGAGCCAACTATTGGCACTTTATAAATACTGTATAATAATAATAATAAGAGCTCTTTCAGACAGGCGGTAATGCTTCCACCCTCTGAAAGGTGCAGGTACTTCTACCTCCTGATTTTTGATTATGAATGGCAATTTTACATTGTGGGGCTGCACTACAATTGCAAGCCAAGCGTTTGGCCCATGGTTGTGGTGCTGCCCCATTGATCTCATTCATTTTCTGCCCATCAACCTCTGCAGCTGAAGTTAAAAATGCCATAGCCATGAAGCAAAGCATGTTGAGGTCGTGGCATGTGCACAGCCCTGCCAGGCTTAATGTTGGAATTCATGTGGGAGGCCAAGGAACATTAAAATTGGCTCAGATGCCTGTTTTTACCCCCCATGCCACTGTGAAAGAACCCTAAGGGCTCGCCTTTCCCTTTTTATTGTGTGTAAGTTATGCAGGCCATACATGGGTCGAATTCCAAACAAATTTTCTTTAGAAAATCAGAAATTTCTCACATTTTGTAACCCGATGGCGCCACCATTGATTTAGAAACTCAACCAACCAAGCCTTCAATTTCCCCTCATGTTGCTACAGAAAAGAATTTTCGTAGCCAAGAATTTTCTTTTCTTTCCAGGTCATAGCTCACGCTAATTTCTTTTTCATTTATATTTCCTGCACGATTCTCCCATCATTGATTCGAAATTATTTCATCTTTCAAAAAATTTCCAACATGCCGGATCACTCAAATTTGATGGTCACACAAAAATCGTCCATTTCTGTGATCCACTAATAGTGCGAAATTTTGAACGAAAATTCTTAGAAAAAGATTTTCGAAAGAAAATTCTTTCGGAATTCGACCTGTGTATGGCGGGCTTTAGGTAGCCTTCCAGCTTCTCCCTTCAGCTGAGGGTTAATGAGTCTTCTCAGACTCCTAGCTTCTCCTATCAGCTGCAGGTTAACAAGCCTAGCCACACAACCCCTAGCTGCATGGTCCTCAGCACAGAAGGTGCCTTAAACCTCATCAGCCTTTGTCTCTGTACTTTAGATATTCTTATGCAGGCCATAGATGGGGAGAAAACCGGCCGATTTTTCTTTAAAAAAAAAACGAAAAATTGGTCGTTCAATTGGACGACGTTACCAGGAACGGTAAAAAAAATCGGCCGATTTTCATCTCGTCTACAGCCGGCAAAAAGTGTCTCTGCAGAGAGCTCCGCTATTTCTTTGACATTTATAGCGGTTGCAACATTGTATCTATTTGTATCCATTTAGGATACAGATGTTTTTATTCGGAAACAAATAGATACATTGTTACAGCCGCTATAAATGTCAAAGAACTGTCAAAGAAATAGCGGAGCTCTCTGCAGAGACACTTTTTGCCGGACTGGAATTCTTCTTCATTCTTTTCATCCTCTTCTTCTTCTCTCTCTTCCTCTTCTTCTTCATCCTCTTGTTCTTCTTCATCTTCTTCTTCCTCTTCTTCTTCTTCCTCTTCATCCTCTTCTTCTTCTCTCTCTTCCTCTTCTTCTTCTTCATCCTCTTCTTTTTCTTCATCCTCTTCTTCTTCATCCTCTTCTTCTTCTTCTTCCTCTTCTTCATCCTCTTCTTCTTCTTCTTCCTCTTCCTCTGCTTCTTCATCCTCTTCTTCTACTTCTTCTTCATCCTCTTCTTCTTCATCTTCTTCTTCCTCTTCTTCTTCTTCTTCTTCATCCTCTTCTTCTTTATCATCTTCCTCTTCTTCATCCTCTTCTTCTTTTTCTTCTTCCTCTTCTTCCTCTTCTTCTCTTCTTCTTCTTCACCCTCTTCTTCTTCTTCATCCTCTTCTTCTTCTTCCTCATCTTCTCTTCTTCTTCCTCCTCTTCTTCTTCTTCTTCCTCTTCTTCTTCTTCTTCCTCTTCTTCTTCTTCTTCCTTCTCTTCTTCCTTCTCTTCTTCTTCTTCCTCTTCTTCCTCTTCTTCTTCTTCATCCTCTTCTTCATCCTCTTCTTCATTCTCTTCTTCTTCTTTTTCTTCTTTTTGTCTTCGATTTTCGACCCATCTATGGCCTGCATTAGCTCCCTTCACAACCTCAAACCCCACCCTGACCCCGGCTAGTACCTTGTTGGTGACCATTGCCTTGCACCCGGATTACTCTTTGGATTGCCGATTGAACTTGACCATGGATTGTTAACTGGACTACACTTGATCTATACCTACCCTGACATTGGACTGTCCTAGGATTCTGCTACCAACTTCTGTCTACCACCTCACCAGCCTCGGGACTGCAGGTACCCTTTCTTGTCTTAGTTGTTCAGCCCAGGTCCTATCTGGCCAGGAACTACAGCATCTTGTTTCAAGACCTGGCGGCAACCAAGTACCTATATGCCTATTTGCCTTGAGGGAACAGGGGCTACTATAGGGAGGAGAAACACCAGAAAGTTATACAGCAGTGTGTTCCTTAAACTTCTTGGCTTTTTTTTTTTGTTTCATGTGTTTTTTTTTGCTTTTTTTTTCTACTCTGAGAAAAACGGCCAATATGACCAGTTCAGTGATGTTTGGTATTGAATTTTTCACGCTGCTCTATAACTGCTCAAACCAGCTTGTATGAATTCTGCTAAAATCAATATATGTGCATCCTGCTAACAACTGTGGTCTTAGCTGGCAAAGCCTACACCAATATGATTGTAGAAGAAGAAGAATTATCTTTGGGGATAACCATACTGAGCTGCTTTGCACTACAGATACATCTTTTATTTCATAATTGAAAGGATAATAAGTTGAATGACATGCAAAGTGCAGCAGTCCAACCAAATTCTCAGTTGTCTGAGCTGGCCTCTGCTGCCATTCTCATAATGTAATCTCAGAGGAAATGAGTCCCATTCATATGCAAATACCTATCAGCAGGGATCTGAGTCCAGCTCAATTCTAGTCAAGCAGATAATTACACAGATTTATTTGTGTTTATATATCTATTTAAATAGAGTATATATCATCCAGTTGAAATGGTGATGCATAGCTTGAAAATGTATTCCGGTTTCAATGTTACAATGCAATGGAGCCACCTGCTCATCGTTTTGGACAGGTGACCATGAGAAGCCCACCTGTTACAGTTTGTACATTGATTAATAAGACATAAGTCCCGATCCTCTACTGGTAGTAGAAGTCCGGCTTGGTGTAGAATACTGCATGAGCCCCCGCTTCTCTTCTGGTAGTAGAAACCCGGCTTGGTGTAGAATGCTGCATGAGCCCCG